>NDXB01001206.1:3105-21478 GCA_002631895.1 Agapornis roseicollis | reverse complement strand
TTGAGTACTGTGTCCAGTTCTGGGCCCCTCAGTTTAAGAAGGACGTGGAAATGATTGAGTGCGACCAAAGGAGGGCAACGAGGCTGGTGAGGGGCTTGGAGCACAAGCCTTGAGAGATTGANACGTGGAAATGATTGAGTGCGACCAAAGGAGGGCAACGAGGCTGGTGAGGGGCTTGGAGCACAAGCCTTGTGAGGAGAGATTGAGAGAACTGGAGTTGTTTAGCCTGGAGAAAAGGAGACTCAGAGGTGACCTTATCACTCTCTCCAACTTCTTGAAAGGAGGTTGTAGACAGGTGGGGGTTGGTCTCTGTCACCAGGCAGCAACGGACAGAATGAGAGGACACAGTCTCAAACTGCTCCAAGGAAGGTACAGGTTGGATATTAGGAAGAAGTTTTTCACAGAAAGAATAATAAAATATTGGAACGGTCTGCCCAGAGAGGTGGTGGAGTCACCATCCCTGGATGGGTTTAAAAAGAGACTGGACATGGCACTTGATGACATGGTTTAGTGGAGGTGCAGGGCATGGGTTGGACTTGATGATCTTAGAGGTCCCTTCCAACCTGGTGATTCTGTGATTCTGTAATGGAAGGATAAGTTGTTGAATCCCATTGCTACCTCCCTGAAAAGAAACACTTGAGCCTAATAACTTTGAGATTGTTAAGACTTGTCATTTATTTATTCTTGTAAAAAATTCTGTTAAATACAGTGAGCCAAATCTTACTTTCTGCCTGTTTGTATCCAGCTGTCACTGACATCAGCAGAACTTTTACAAGTTAGACCCAGGCCAGACACTACTTTCTATTGATTCTTCCTAAGACGAGTAGTTTTGGTTCAGGTCCCTTTATGACTTGGTATGAAAGAGTTGCCAACCAACCTTTTTTTGTGTGTATGTAAAGATTTCTGTAAATACTGTGACTTTTCAGTTTAGCTTTCCCTTTTTTTTTCAGGACAGTTTTTTGTGAATGTTTCATAAGTCAAAGTAAGTTGGAAAGGAAAAAAACACGTCTGGAAGACATGATCATATGTTAAAGGGCTTTGCTGCATTCATTTAGCTGTCTTGTGATGTATATGCTTCACATTGATCTGTACCAGTTGCTCTGTATTTTAAGAATGATGCATTATATAAAGGTGGTTTCATTTTATTTGGCAGGGTGCTAATGTACTGAATGGATATTTTCTCTTTACTTCTGAGACACTTGTCACTGTAGACATTCAGAGCCTAACAAGCATCTGTCTGCTTGCATAGGGAAATAGGAAAAAGAAAAAAAATTACAAGGAAAGAGAAAAGATAAGTTTCAAATCCTTCTGAAATAGTTGTTGCATATATATATATACGTGTATATATATATATATGAATTTCATGAGAAGTAAGTCATATGAATCCTAGTGATATTGTGTAGGTTCTGAAACATCTTGAAAATTTTGCAAAGCCAGATTTTCATTTATATATGGGGCAGATTTCTCACATTTTATCAATTAATTTTTGCCAGCAGAAACTACCAACTTGTAGATTCAGTTGAATAACAAGTAACTGAATATGACTATCCAGGTACAGCTCTAAGATCAAAGATATTTTAAGATATAGGTGCTTCCATTTATGCATCATCTCTGATACAAGAAAGATAGCTCTTCTTCTTTAATCATCATCCCCCATCATTTTTGCACTTACATGTTTCTCGAGAGCAATGGGAAGCAGATATTCGTGTTTGAAGATCTTAACTCTTTGGATGAAGCTCTTTGTTGAGGAGAGTTGAGTTTATCTGATGTAAACTGGTGCCTTCCTGGAAAAAATCTACACCACCTTATTGCATATAATTAGATTACTGAAGTGTATGGAATGAAATGAACGAGTGAATTTAAAAACTCTCACAATTGTTCTCTTCACTGTTTTTCTTATGAAATGACAAATCATTCAGTCCATTGGAAAATGCTAGAGTACAGATAGAGTATCTGTTACAGTTTTGAAGATAAGCATCTTGGTTTTCCACTTGGAAACTTAATTTTTTGATGAGTAATTGCATTGTTGCTTTTTTTCCTCCTAGGGTCGGATACCTGTTAAGTGGATGGCCATAGAGTCCCTGTTTGATCATATCTATACAACACAAAGTGATGTGTAAGTGTAAATTCTTGCGTTCTTCATGTTTAATGTACTTGTTTAAGGAGATAAAATCAACAGGTTACATAGGAACCAAAGCTGTTACTCTTACAAAGAGACATGAAGAACCAGCCTGGATGGCACCATTAGCTGGCAATTATATGCAAAATTATTATAATGTTGAATTAAATATGAAAAAAATATCAGAGGCATTTAGGTACACCCAACAGAGGTATTTAGGTACAATCAGGTACAACTTAGGTACAAGGGTTGGATCTGTTCATGTGACATGGTTGCCTTTGAATTGACACAAATTATTATTTGCTAAAGATAATGGTTATACCTGAACATCCATTTCCTGTTTATCACTTTTCTGGAACACTTGCAGGGTTGGGGAAAAAAAGGAAGAAGAATTTAATGCCTACCCTAACTTCTGTTGAAATCAGTGACAGAACTTCAGTTAATTTTAATGACAGCCACCTCAGACCATAGAGGAGTAGTCTGATTCCAATGCCAAGGTGCAAGTTCATTTGCATGATTAGGAAAACAGAGATCTTGAAGATAGATATGCTCCTATCTCCATGTGGGATGATGAGGTGGCAAAGCAACCACAGCTAAGCTGTTTTCTCATCTGATAAGCAAGGTGCCAGGCAGATGATGTATATGTATATATTTAGCTCAGGATCAGATACTTTCATTTCTTTCTCTCTGGGATGGATGATGTTTTACTGATTACCAGGTAGACACTAAAACTGAATATTATTTATTCAGGAGAAAAATTTCTTGGAAACGGCAAAAGGAACAGTACTTACGCCTGATTTTCTGCTAGGTAGCATTTTGGGTAGCAGTTTGATACCTTCCATGTTTCCCTTTGAAAGAGGATATGATAAAATTAAGGTTTTCATTAAACTCAAAATATAAAACATACCAGTCACAATGACATTTCACTTTGGGGAAAAAAAAACACTTTGATAATAACAGTATGTGCAAATAGGAAGCTTTTGGCTTGTGCTTCTGAAATTATTTATATTCACTTTTTACACTTCTCTCTGCAGGTCGGAGTAGTTCTAGTGCAATAGGATACTTTGCTTGCCTTGGAAATTCCTTACAAAATTAATTTCCAAAACTTTTTCATTTGTTTCACTTGGAGTAAGAAAAGTAGAAAAGACTGGGGTAATTGTTGGGACAGTGTCACTTTTACTTAGGTCTGTTTGCAGGTTTTTCTGGGTCTCTTTTTCCCTCCTCAGGGTATCCGTGTGCTGACCTGCTTCTCTACAATGACTTTTCCCAGATAATTGTTATAATTCTTTAAAAGCTTTTTAGCATATTTTTCGTTTCTTCATTTTCTGCAAAACAAACTTGTTACTGTGGTTTGGGGCCAGAACAGATTGTGTTGTTGTGTAACTGCCTCTTCTTTGATTGCTGATTAATCTTCTGGATCTGATATGCTCCTCTCTGTTTGTTTTCCTGATCGGCTGCTATTAAGCCCAGTAGCCCATCTCTTGTATGTGTGACACAACACCATGCAGAGATTGCCCAGCTGTCTGGCATTGAGAAAGCTAGCTCAAAACCCTGGGCAGCATGCTGGTGCTGTGTAGCTTTACTGATGCCCAGATCTGGATTAGTATCTCTGTGTAAAGCCATGCTGATTTGCCAACTTTCTTGGAGATGCATCAGGTTTTCATAACAGAGCACTTCACTGTGCTTTGTAGATCTGCTTCAGTACAGTGGTATAAAAGGTCTAAATATCTGCCACGTTTACATGGTGCCTTTGACTCACTGGTGAGGTCACCTTCACTGTTTGTGTCATTATGCATGAAGTAATCTGAGAGTGTTACATAGCAGCTCCTAATTTAACCAAGTCTCTACAAGACAGTACTGAAACACAGAGTTGCAAAGCAAATCCCCTGCAGCATTAGGTTTTGTGAATGCCATTCGAACAGCAGCAAACTAGTAAATGAAGTACATTTTTTGCAGCACTGATTGTTATATTAGATAATTGAAGTCACTGAAAATACTATTTTATAAATATGCTTTGCTTTTTTGTAGTGCTGCTGTTATATTTTAGGAGAATGTATATGGAAATACACAATAATTCCAATATGGTCTTTTTTTCCTGATACTCTCAGTCTCTATTTTCCAGCCTCTTCCTTCTAAAGCCTTTCTATATAGTTAGTGGTTAGCAGTGCCTAATAGCAGTACCACTTGCCAGCATTTACAGAATCACATTTTTGCTTCAGAGGTTGATGACATCAGTGGAAAGCCTAGCCTACTGTCTTTCTTTTCACATATTTTTATTTCCTAACTTTCTTTTATCACATTTGTATTCAGCAAAATGCATAGCACAATGGGAAATTTTTCATTTCCCATTCCTCCTCCCATAGTTCTTAGTTTATATAATGATTTGGAAGTGTTGCAGTATTCTACAGGATTCTATTCTAACATGTTGTTTCACTAAACAACATTAATGAAGAAAGTATTCATCTGATCCATCCTTCCATATTCCGTAAAATTCCTCTTAAACAGAAGAGGAGTATTTTAAAAATAACACCTGCCATGTTACAAAATTTATTTGGATTAATCATGGACAGAATTATAACCTGACGGCAGAGCATAATTGGCTTCAAAAGGGTATGAGAAGGTATATTAATAAAGTATATGAAAATGCTATAAATATTCATTAGCTTTCAAAAATGTGCAGGGTGATTAAAAATTAATTCAATGAATGGCATTAGGGAGAAAACTGGCAGCATACCACTTGGGACTGAGTGAGACTCACTTCGGCTTCTCTGGCCATTTTGGAAGTTTTATTGCTGTACTTTTGGGGTTACCATTGTTCTTTAAAATGCAAGAAGCACAAGTGGAATGTAGTCAGGCAGGAGATGAGGTTTGTGGCTAACTTTCTGAGTTTGGTTGATGTGTAACACTTCCTAAAATTGTCTTAAAAGTGGAGTTTTGATAGAAATTACCCAATGATGAGAACACAAAAGATATAATTTGTCATGAACTGCATATAATTTTGTTTGCAGATACATCCCATTGTGTATTTTGTTTGAGTGAAACAGTGCTATCTAGTTTCTTTAATTTTGAACATCCAAATTTTGGCAGTTCTGTCAGTTGAGCAGATTTGGAGTAATTTGTAGCTTGTGTCTCAAAAAAGCCTTCTACTAAAGAAAGAAAAATATTTTTGCATCTCTTCCTTTGGCATGCCCTCCAAAACCAGACTAATTTAATCTATCTGAATATTTCCAACGCATTGAGTAAGGTATTTTGTTTGAGCTCATCAATAATATAGGCTAAAACCAAGTCTTTATTTCTTCTCTTCATTTCAGAAATCAGTGCCTTCTGTTCTATGCTAAACTATATTTTAGGCCTTTGGTAATTGCAGAATAAATTATTTCCTCTTCATCAGCTCTGGGTAGAAAATTAAATCCTGATCCATTGAAATGGCCTAACAGAGCAGCTGAAATCAGAGGTGCTGATTATGGTTGAAATGAACATATAAAGAAGCACAACCTCATAGTCAAGACAACAAACCAGTTCCTTGGTAACTGGTGGTGCCAGCCTGTGTAAATTTAGACACTTATTTCTTAATAGGACTATTAGAGCCAGTTAGGGAGTTTAGACTCCATTTGCTATCAAGGGAGGCACCTCCAGGAGCACTGTATGGAAGAGGAACAGCCTTTGGACTGGACAGCCATGGGGGGGACTTCCTTTTTCTGCTGTCTAGAGAAGATGGGACTTCCTAGGATACAGTTAGCTGTTGTCAATGGAGAAAAGAGGGGTATCCCTTATCTCTACTGTCTTTGTTGCTAGCCTTTTTAATGAATAATATTTGGGAACAAAGATGGCCCTATGTGCATCTGTACAGCCCTTCTGGCTCAGCAGTGTCTTGAACCTGGTTGGGTTCTCAGAATACTAAAGATTTGTTGGGTGAAAGCTACACTAAGTTCTTGAAATCTACTGCTCTAAATAAATGCTCATTTCTTCTTTTTCAGATGGTCATTTGGAGTTCTGCTATGGGAGATTGTAACTCTGGGAGGCAATCCCTACCCAGGCATTGCTCCTGAAAGACTCTTTAACCTCCTAAAAACAGGCTATAGAATGGAGAGACCAGAAAACTGCAGTGAAGAAATGTAAGTAGTTGTTCATCAGATTAGATTCATAAACATCTCTTGAATAAATACAGTAAAAAAAAAAAAAAGTTTAAATAAATACTATTCTTTATATCTCAGAGGTATAATCAAAATGTGTAGTCCTCAAAAGAATGTAATGAAATCAGTGTACAGTAAAGTGCAGGAAAAGAATTGCCATCGAATGCTTGCAGCTATGCCCAGAATATTTGTAGGATATTGAATAATGCACTTTCCAAACAATTAAAAGAGTTTGAATATTCAGAACTTTTGAGGGGGGAGGAGGAGGAGAGGAATTTCATAAAACACTGATAGCTGAAATATTCAAGATGTTTCACTGCTTTTCTACAAATGTGATAGTTGTTCCATCCATAGTCCTTGTCTATTAGTTGTCCTGGCATTGCACAGGGGAAATGATACCTTAACCAAGAAATCTGTACCCTGAAAGTCACAAATTTTTGGTTATTTGATAAGCCCATGGCAATTTTTTTCTTTTTGGAGACAGTTCTTTTGGCTGATTTACTAAAATGTCCAACATGAAATATCTTCTCTCTGGGGTTGCTCCATGGCAGCTGGAGATGAAGCATGATTTTATGTTCAGTCTGCAAATCTGGTCACAGTCACTTTGTTTTTAGAGAGTTACCAGGCTATAACTACTGCGATATCTCTTGACTGACTTTCCACATGAAATATGCTTCATTTCTTGGCTGAAATAATACAGTATAAATAATAAAATAATTTTTGTAAGACTATATATAGAGAAGAAACCTTAAGGGATTCTGAATTCAGGCAGGGTAGAAGTTTACAAGTATCACTGGCAAATATCCTCTAGCAAATACTTAATATTTTTATTTCTTTTCAATAGTGAATAATATATTACATTATTGATAATTATTAGGTTAGGCAAGCTGACCATGATTGAGGTTTTTGGTTTTTTGTTTTTTTTTTTTTTTTTAGGTCCTTATCCTGTATATTTTGAATTGTTCATACAGCTTTTCTATTTATATGCTGCTTTTATTGCTATTGTTAGTCTTATTAGCTATTGGATAAAAANATAAGGTTAGGCTGTCTTCCCTTATTTAAGGTTTTTGTTTTTTTTTTTTTTTTTTTTTTATTCAAGCCACATCATGGTTTTCTGACTGGTTGAGATTTTTCCTGTTTTACTCAGAATTTTTTCTGACAGCCTTTGAGAGCCCACTTTAAGGACCATTTTTCTTAGTGCTCTTTGATTTACCCAGTCAAGTGAGAAAGAGTTCATGGATGAGGGCAAAAAACACAGTGCCTTCCAATAGCTTGCTGTACCTCTTGTAGCCAACTATTTCACAATTAGAGCAATTTTGTGACTAGATAACTTAGTCCAGAAAACACTTGAGCTAGACAAAGGAATATGAATGGCAGAGGTTGGAGAATTACACATCCAGAACTTGGCCAGTGTGTCTGATAGTCACTCAACTCCAAGACTTTAATTCTACTTCTTTCAGTTTCCACAGTGTATGCTGTAGAAGGTAGTTGAAGATAGAATAAATATAATCAAAACAACAGTAAGAACAGTAATCAAAATACTGTTAATTTGTGGAAATATTCTTAGGTTAGTCTTTGTTTTGAAGAAAAACTTACAGAAACTTTCCAGAATTTAAACAGATGAAGTACAAAATACTACTTTCTGATATAACAGCAGAGCTTTTCAGGTTTGAGGGATGCACATCAGTGATGAGATACAAATTTCTTCAAAGTCACACGCAAAAGAAATCAGTCTGTAATCTGGAGCACTGTCTACACATGAGGTAGTCCTTTGAGGATGTGAAAATAATGAAAGAAATCCAAGACTGCAGTCCTTCAAGGACAGCCCAAGTGCATCATCATTTAAACTCATAGGGAGTCATGAAAATAAAAGCCCATTCTTGTGAATGTCAGGTTTTGATTCAAGGGAATGTTTGACAGAAGACACAGCAAAGATTGATGTACTTGTGGATAGCCATCATACCACAGTTCTACTTCAATACTATAAATTACTTGAGCAGAAGCATGACCCACTTCTAAGAATAACAGTCTGGGTGTTTTTTTTCACTCTGTGGCGGGTCACAGGTACAACCTAATGTTACGCTGTTGGAAGCAAGAACCTGATAAAAGGCCGACATTTGCTGAGATCAGCAAGGAACTAGAGAAAATGATGGTGAAGAGTCGGGTAAGTGTGGAAAGGCATGAGGTTTTGAAAGCTTTTGTGATCATCTGAGCTAGAATATATAGAAATAATGATTTTATTTTATTATCTTTTTTTTTTATGCTGAGTGATTTACTTTTCATTAAACTTTGAAGCACATATCTAGTTTCTTCCAAATGCATACAGCTTTTTGAGAGCAGTACTACTTTTTATAGTGGCTTTAGTAACTTCAGCCCTAAATGCAGATGAGTTATTCTTAATTGCTTTAGCACTCTTAAATAACTGTAGGAAGCCTAAAACTAGAAGAATGCAGTATTTCCTTGAGCTTGATTTAGTTATATGATGATAGCAACAGAGATACAAAAGCTGCATGATTCTACCTGAGTTACTTTAAAACTATTATAATCCTATATAGACTTTCCTTGAATGAATGAATGCTGAGGTCTAAAAATAAATGCAAATTGCATATATTTATAAAATACATACATGCCTACTTGCACATAAACACATTTTTATTTTTTTTTAATCTAGTAGTTACGGGAAGGGGGGCAGTTACAAATGAAAACCAGGAAATATCAGATTTGAAAATGTGATGGCATTTACACTGGGTGAGAAAAGGACCAATAAACAAATGGGAACACTTTTGCTCAGGATGTGAATGTAAAAATGAGTTCTGAATTAAAAATGGCAGAGTGAAAGGTCAAGGTTGTGTACATTAAATCACTCTGACTTGCGCTGCTAACTTATAGCTGCTGAGAGCCAGTATGCAAATGATCTGTGTGTCCAGTGACAGACTTGTAATATGGAGCTTGGCAAGTTTTCTGAAATTCTCACCATAATTAAAACAAAGCCAATCCAAAATAGAGATTGAAAAATCAGTCATTCTTCTTGCCTTTCTGAATGAAAAACCCTGAGGATTCTTCAATTTATAAAATTGGGTAACTTGTTAAAGTTTTATTTTGATCAGTTTCCAAGGGAAAGCCATTTTAAAGGAAAAAGTGTGTTTTAAATGAGTTAATGCTTCACATTTGGTTTTTGCATCAAAGCAATTCAGCAGCATTGATGAACACCTACAAATTCATGTAGTTGACCTAAATATTTGGATTTAGAACAATGGCATCAGAATTTTTATTTGGCAATATTTGCACAGCTAATTTTATGCATGATTATGTAATAGCTTTTGTAAAAATGATGAGATCTGAGTACCTTCTCCTTTAATCACACATGTGTATCTATTATTTCACGCATGCATATGTATTAGGCATAACAAACTGAAGGTCAAACAAATCAGTTAGCACAACACTTTAACTTCTTATTTTACGGATGTGCAGATTTAAGTAAGGGAAGTATTAATATGTCTACAGCATGTCTAGTGTTCTGCCGATCAAATACTTCCAAGGATGCTATGGTTGCAGAAATGAAAAGCACTATTGATAGTTCCAGAGGTACTATCAAAAGACAAATGTAGTGAGGTCTGTATTTACTTGTGGTAGAGGTACCAGATGCACATAATAGCCTTTATACCCAACCAGCATACAGCCACATATGTTAACCCAGCTTTTTCTGTGTTCAATTCTTAGGACTACTTAGATCTTGCAGCTTCCACACCTTCTGATTCCTTACTTTATGATGATGGGCTCTCAGAAGAGGAGACACCTCTCGTGGACTGTAATAATGCTCCCCTCCCTCGAACCCTCCCTTCCACATGGATTGAAAACAAACTCTATGGTAGAATTTCACATGCATTTACTAGATTCTAGCAACACAAAAAAAAAAAAAAAATAATTCTTCTGCACTGTTCTCAGACTCTGTAACCCCATTACAGTGTTTCTTGTTTGAATGGAGCCAGTCAAAATTTGCTTGGAAGCTTCTTTTGGGTTCTTTTGTTTGTTTTAATTTTGGTAAATGTCAAAGTTTGCATCAGGATCATCCTTTAGTCATTTTGCAGCTGTGTTTAAAATGAACATTTTTTAAAGGATGTGAAAATAAGTAAAATGACTAGATATCATACATAAAAGAAAAAAAAGATCAGGGATGTAATCTCAGGGGAAATATAAAATGCTAATGAGTATCTAATTCAACTATCCTATTGGGGGAGGCTAGGAACATTTGAAATATGTTAGACTCTGCACGTCTAATTTAAGCAATAGATGATTTTTTTTTTTAATACTGAGTTTTGTCATAGCTCAGTTATAAGACCCATCTGCAACATTTTTCATTTATCAAGATGGATTTCTAAATTTCAGCTGCTGTTAATGTGTTCTGGATCCATAAGCTGAAATGTCTATTTAATGTACCGTAGAATGAAACCAGAGTATTATATACAGAAAGTAGAAATACTGTATATAAGTATTATATACAGACTAAATCGACATGTAAAGTCCTTTGAATATTGAATTAACAATGAGCATTTTGAAAATACACTCAGCTGTTTTCACGTCCTTCGATTTATTATGAAAATGTCAGTACTAAACCTTGATTAAATGATGTAGCAAGTGTTTTTGAAAAGAACATATGCTTTCATATTGTGATGGTGAGATGGACAGTAAAAATGGTTCTTGCCAAAACTCCTACATTTTGTCTCCTGATTAAATACTCTACATGTTAGATACTTAACATCACAGATATTTTTTTCATTCTTCAGGCAGTATGACTTTTGAAAAGTTGGATCTTTTAGCTTTAAAGTTGCCATTAATGCATGGCTTTGGGGTCTATTTTTGATCTGTACCTTAGTTTTAATTTTCTTTAATAGGTTCCCCCAACTCATGTTTGCTTTGGGGTGCTTAGTGGCCAGATTGTTAAGAGAATGCAGTAACAGGAAAAGTTGCCACCGAGGCCAATGGCAAATGCTGAATGCTTAATAAAAAAACAAAATCAGATTCCTGTTTTTGAAAATCTTGACCCTAGTGTGGTTCTCTGCTTGTACAGCTGGATCAACATGGTGCTAAGCACTCTGTTTCCATGTTGGTGATCACTTAAACTGAGAAGGAGTTACTGGACTCAGTGCAAGTAGTTACATGCTTGAAATGCAGATTTAGAAGCTGAATCAAGACAAGAGTGCTCAGGACTTTGTTGAACTTTACTCGGCTGTGCTACTGGGATTTCCTAAAATTAAGCAGGAGATCCCTGGTAAGGGGATGAGAGTGTCCCCAAAACTTCACTGAAGCCAAAGGAAAGGTGCCCATATAAATAACTAGAAATACTCTCAGCCATTGGAATAGACTTTGGATCCTGTCCCAGATACGTTTAATAATTCTTGGAGCGCTTCCTGTACAGCAAGAACTTCCTCTTGCAAAGCTGTATATTGCTACATGATTGTTAAAAAAGAAAATAATGTAAAGTTGGAGGCTTATCAGAAGAGAAATTACTAGCTTTTCGTTATGCACATGTGCATGCACGCACACATTTTTTTATCAAGTAAGCACTTTATTTTTTCAGGGTTTTTCCATACATTTGAATTTGTGCTTCAGGGATTTTGAAACATCATTTATATGAATTGATTTGGGACAAAATCCAGTGGACTGGCTTAAAATATTGAAGGGAGTTTTGCCAAGGGCCTTACTGTCTGCACGTGAAGTTATGGTTCTTCAGTGCAGAAAAAATTATCTGTTTTCATTTTTAGGCATGTCATACCCGAACTGGCCTGAGGAGAGCCCCGTTCCACTCACAAGATTCGATGGCACTAACTCTGTGTTTTCAAGATATGCAAATGATAGTGTATATGCTAACTGGATGGTTTCACACTCAGCGGCAAAATTTATGGACAAGTTTGATAGCTAAAATTTTCTTTGTGAAAGGTAATGGACTCCTGAGGGAAACAAAGATGCAAAGAATGGAAAGTCCATTGGCTCGTTCTTTGTGCAGTTAACAACCAACTTTTAAATTGGCAAAACCTTTTATTGGTAGCTTCTAAAGTGTATTATTCATGTTGAAGACTATAATTGGTGATTTCCCCATTCAGAAAACATATCAAGCTGGATAAGAGTTGTAGTTCGAGTACTTCTTTCTAGATTGCCGTTCTGCAAATGGTTCCATTTGGCAACTTCTTACCAGAAATGGCTTCACATTTCATTCTCACTGCTTTTTAGACTAACCATCCTGTGTTACAGCTTTCTTGGATGGGAAAATGTACTTGAACTGCTACTGTTATAATGGCTGTTAGCATATGATCACTTGATATAAGCAGGAAGCACAAACAATATATGGAAGGGAGGGGGGAAATAGGCTCCCAAATTACTGAGCTTGCTATCAAATGAGAAGTGTAACGAAGCCTCTTTCTTGGTTTGGAAGCAAACATGAAGTAACTCAATAGAGGACTTGAGAGTCAACATTTGAAGTCTTGTAAAATGTATTGTTTTGTCTTAATGAAAATTTGTTTTATTAGTCTTAACTTCTCTTACCTTTAGCACAATGGAGATAAATTTGATACAAGATAAGCTGTATAGACTGATGGCAATCAAGTGCTCACCTGAGACAAATTACTTTCTGTCACCTTCATCTTACTAATGTTAAAATGTACAATCTTGTACAATCATAATTCCTCTTATGAGTTCGGAGTAGTCTGTAAGGGTTTTTAGATTGAACTCAAGTAAACAGATTTTGTTTACAGTCATGTTCAGAGGGTTGGAGTTCTCTTCTCAGCTCCAAATTGGATACACTGCCATGCACAGGACACTGCCACGACATAACTTCAAGTAAGCCTATAACCTTGAAAGTCATGAGTAAACAACACTTGCACAGCAAAACTGGTGTAAAAATCTACAGTTAATTTAACTAAATGAGGAAAATGTCATCAGAATTATTAAGGTGAAGTATAAAAATGTTGTGCTTACAACACTGACGTTATTTGGGAGAATTATCAGACTGTGGGTCACGTTCTAGATGGAAGAGTAAATGATCAGCTCTACTTTTGTCTTTATTTGTAATCTAATATTGTTAAAGGTAACTGTTTGCTACAAATGTTGGGATATAAATCCTGAGGTGTTAGCATTGTGACGGTTATTCTAAATAATCCAGTTCTACCAAAGCTTGCTCCTGTCATTTACAATCCATTTTAGCTGTTTTCAGATGTTGTTTTGTGTATCAACTTTATGTTTCCATTAAAGTCTGTGATTTCAGAACAAGATCTTGAGTCAGAATGCCAAACTTGAACACAGATTTTCATTTTATGGAAAGTGGGATATAAAGTTCAGTGCTGGAAATTAAACACCTTCACTGTTGGGTATCATACTTGGCCCTATCCTGGTTTCAGACAAGCACTAAGTAGAGTGACTTTTGCTTTGTACAAACACTTGCTCTGCTGTGTAATGCTTATGTACAGTAAACAGATACCGCTATGTATACAAAAAGGGCTTGGTTGTGTTATAATGGTGATCTTCACTGATATGACACAACTGTCAGAATAGGTGAGCTTTTTTTTCTACTGAGATACCTATGAAAACAGAAGAGAAAAATGGCACTTGTAATTTTTTGCTTTGTCCATTCCTTTTCCTATATGTTATGTGTGTAAGTGGGAATTCTTTATTTGCCATGGACAATCAAGGCATCAAGATTTTGTTTAATTTTTTTAATTCTTCCTTAAATTGGGAATTTCTTTTTGTCAGCCATCTTCTGCAATAGCACTAAACTGGGAGATGTGAAGCACCCAGTTTCTAACCTGAAAAGCCGTGTGACAACATTGCTGTACAGTAGGTGAGTGGGATAGTAACTGATGCTGAAATAACAAGTGGATGCAGGAAGTATTGTGTATTTTCCAGCATGAGTCAATGTTGCTTCAGCCATTAATTCCTGTGAAAAAAAATCACTAATAGTTATTGTCACCTATGTTACCAGACATAGATTCTACATATAAAATACAAGCACAGCTCATAGTTAGAGTTGCCATACATAGTTACTTGCATTAAGTGCAATTTAATGAAAAATTCTCAACAAGTGTTTCCTAATCCAACTAATTTTGACTCCCTTCCTGCTTCTGAATGTTGGTAAAATATTATTACTTACAGGTATTAATTTGTAATATGAAAGCTTCTTATATAGTTGTGTATGATATTTTTATAAGTATTTCCCTTAAAGTGTTTCCTATTTGTTCTGTGTTGCCATTAGTCAGAATGGTGACAATCTTGTTTCAGTTCCCCATTAGAGAGTAAATGTACTTCCCATGTGGGAAAAAAGTGATACTGCAGAGGTTATTTCCATTGGTGCTGGAAATACTTACGCACTTGGCTGCCCTGAGGAAGAAGAATTCAAAAGGAATGAATGATTGAACTAAATGTACAGGTGGGAGGGAATAATGTTCTAAAAATTTCTGCCAACCTTTCCTAAGTATCTATGGAGATACTTAGAATGGAGATGATGTGGTTTACCTGGTTTGTGCTTTATGTTGTGAGAGATGGGACAGAGAATGAATCTCATGTGTCCTTTCAGTCATCACAGCAGCACAAGGAAGTTATTACAATACTCATTTCTGCAAACTTTTCCAGAGACATGATACTCAGAAAATCTACTGTGACAATGCAGATATAATCTGCAGATAGTGGCCTGAAATTTTAGAAATTTGGACATTTTAAAAAATCTTGTCCCATGAATGTGAGGTACATAACTCTTGAGTTGTGGATTTATCTACAACTTGTCATGCAAAATATGCATGAATTTCTATGGTACACTCAAACAGACCTAAGTAATTCTCAAAAATTTACAGTAAAGCAATTTATTATTCCTTGATATTTTATAACGAATCTCACAATAATAATAAAACCCTTAAAGTGTATCTGGAAAGATTATTTCTACTGTAATTTCTGAAAATCCCTCAAAGAATTGCTTATAATTTTGAAATGCTTTCTTTTAAAACTCAGCCTACCTAAAAGACCCCTGTCTGTCACTACAGCTATAACGGTAAATTTACAACAAAATACAAGAGATGATCTTCAGCAGCACCAGTTCTTTGGGAGCACCAGGCAACATTCCCCATAAACAAGATGCAGAATTTCCATAGTGAGATGAATGCTTTGGCTTTTTCAGTTATCTTTCTGAAAAAGAATCCTATGATTCCCTAAAGATGTATAAAAGTATGTAAAATCTTCATAAGAACACTTAAGCCGTTCAGGTCCACTGCATCTAATCTAAGCAGCCTCTCTGAAGTTAGTTGTTTCATTCATGAATAGATTATTAAAAAATTGCTGGTCTAAAATCAAATATCCCAATAGTCTGCTAGCAAAAATATGAAAGATGCTATCAAAATATGGGCAAAGTAGCAATAGCCTGGTCTACCCAGCCCTAGCACAATATTGTAACTTGTCTATCTAGTGACAGTATTTAGAGTGAGGTACTAGAAACTAGAAGACAGGTAAGCATAAATATATCTCTAACATATATCTAGAAGAGACAGTCCATGAAATATTTTTCAGTACTTACCAAGTTCTTCAGTCAATATGAGTTGTCCATGTAAGCTGTAAGTTGTACATGTTTCTCATTTCTAATTCTTTGGAACAGCAATCTGCATCTCCCAGTTTCTACAGAGAAATATATACTCTTAGTGCAGTTTAAGATGAACAGTTCTGCTCTTTTCATAGTGTGTTTTTGGGTTCACCTGGTTTTATAAAGGGTTGTATGGTATCTAATACATTTTTTGCTAAAAATATATTTCTTTGAGCTGTTATGAAGGTTCATTTTGCTGATAACATTCTGAAATTAAGTAAAAAGGTGTTGCCTACCTGAGTACAGACAAGTACACCTCCCTGTAAGCTCATCTGAAATAATTAGTTCCTTACTTTGGGCTAATAAGTTAGGTTTCATAAAAATCCATTTCATCTGGAAACTGTTGCATATTATTACAGGTCAGTCCAAAGTGGTATGAGTCATTTAAGAGCATTGCAGTTGTACTTTACATATCAAGAAATAACTTTCCAAGTTTCACTATTAGAAAAGAGAAGGAAAGAGAAGAGTGCTCATCTCCAGAGTTGGTAAAAAAATCAGTAACTTTTGAAATCAGTGCCAATGTAATGATTGTTGTCACTAGGTATCAAAGAGTTTGATTCTATCATTGCTAATATAAGCAAATGTGTATTAATAGATAACTGGGTTTAGTGCATTTTTACCTTGGCACGAGTAAAGGTTTCCACTTAATCAGCTAAGTACAGAAGGTTGTAGAGGTTCAAACCATTACACTGGTAGCAAGTAATGTGCATATTTTGAATAAATAGTGATGTTTGCAGTAGGTGTTTCTTTTGGTTTTTGTTTTTTGGGGTTTGGATTTGTTTGTTTGTTTGTTTATTGGCTCACTAATATAATGTAGATAGGGTATGCACAGAGCACTCAGCTTTAGCGAAGGTTACCTTCCATTACAACTTTGATAAACCTCTGCTGATTTTATAGAGTGAAAATACAGCCAATGGAGCAAATCTTGGCTCAAAATATTAATATAAAATGATGCCTGTTTTACCATGGTATTGATGTAGTGGAAAGATCCACTAGTTGCATTGTCAGAATTACTGAATGTAGTTGCGCGCAAATGGAATGTTTTAAAATGTGAGTAGGATAAAAGCAAAAGGTAAAAGTTGAAAGCAGTCACTGTTCCCATCTACTCCATAGATAAGGGGTTAGGGTCTTATCGGCATACCTGCATAAATCGCCATGGGAAGTTAGGTTAGCCCCACATTTTGTGTAAATTTTCTCTTGTATTTAGAAGATGACATACAACTAAAGCATTAAGTTAGAGATTTGGGGGGAGATGGGGGGTTGTGAGCTGATATACCAACTTCATTTTCTCACCCTCTGCAAGAGATTGTTATTAACGGAACCACATATTATGATTATTTCTGAACTTCAGAAATGTCTTGGCATGTCCCAAGAGAAATAGAGATCATAGAAAGGTCTGGATTGGAAGGAAACTTAAAAATCATCTGGTTACAACCCCCCTGCCATGACAGGGACGCTCTCTGCTACACCAGGTTGCTCAAAGATCCATCCAGTCTGACCTTGAACACTTTCAGGGATGGGACATTCATGTTCTTATACCCTGCAATGTAACAAAAGCCATCTGAAGTTAAAGAATGGAGGTTCACTCTAGAAGTATAGTCCTGATCTGAACACAGAAGTTTATGTACACATAGCCTCTGATGTTGAGAGGGTTGGTACCTCATAAGTATAGCGTGGTTTGTGATTGTATATGCCCAGAGCTCCAAGGTTGTTATGAAAAGAGCAAATTATCCTTACACAGACTCATAGAATTATTAAGGTTTTAAAGCTCCTTTAAGATTATCCTGTGGAGTTGTAGCCAACACATCCCCTCCCACAGAAGTTGCTGTTAAAACCCCTTTATACAATTCTCTCTTAAACGTGCCATTATCACTTGCCAAATTTCAACAAATTCCCAGCAACAAAAGGAAGGTTTTGAAATGCCAAAATAAACCTTCTGCATCTTCAGGGGCTTCAGAGACAGATCCAGTCTGTGTACAGACACAAATGGAACAAGTTTGATTGGAGCACATACACGTTTCTCCAGGTTTTTGCCTTATGCTGGTAGACATCTGATGTAGAACAAGAAAGTCTGGACTGCCAAACCTGAATTCTTTTGTCCCATGATACAGCCACAGATTTGAACTCTTGCAGAAACTCAGCCTAGATCTGGTTATCAGTCATTTTCCAATCTGATTTTTCTGCATTCCACAGGTCACATAAGTACTTGTTAAAGCACTTACGTAATTTTTCAGCTATTCAGGGCTTTCCCTCCTGCCATGATCGTAGTTGAAAGAGTTTGATGTGTGCACTGATTTTCAGTTGCAACATGTGCCATTTTTATAGCTCCCTGCCAATGCAATTTCCTGTCTGAATTTACTGTGCTTAAGGATGGAAGTACTTTATTTTTTTTAATAAAACTATATCAAATGAACCTGTATTATAAGTATGTGGTTTGCTAAGAATCTTCCTTGCATATATTTAGATAAATTTTAAGGCTATTTCACAGAAAAAAAAAAAAAAAAAAAA
>NDXB01001203.1:5007-17494 GCA_002631895.1 Agapornis roseicollis | reverse complement strand
AAAAGAAAAAAATATTAAAAAAAAAAAAAAAAAAAAAAAAAAAAAAAAAAAGAAAATCCTTTTTGACAGGTCACACTGCCTGTTACACTGCAGGGTCCTTGCAGCACTGATTCTATACACCTGACTTCTGTGCACCTGAAGGAAAATTCATTTGCGATCAAATCAAATCAGGGTGTGACAGATATTGGTTTTTGAATTGGCAATATGTTTAAAACTGTGGGTAAGACTCTTTTCTTTCAGTTCCTAATGATATTAAGGGAATTACGACATCTTCATGTCTGGCTGTGCAGAACAGCATCGAACAGTAGAAATTCTTGCAAAACCACATATCAAAAGGCTGCCCTTTAAGCTCAGTTGTGAGAAGTTTGGGTACGGATCCAGGCTCTGCATGGCTTATTCCTTCCTGCCAACCCCCCATAATTCACAGTAAATCGTCTGTGCCTGAGCTGGTGATCAGTACTTTGTGAGTGCTAGGAAGTGGGCTCCAGCTGCTATGTGCTGCTGGCGGCTGTGTTGCCCAGCCGGGTGGGGTTTATGGCAGCTCTTCACTTCTGGAACGTGCCCATAAATCCATGGCTGATTGTGTGGCAGCAGATGCAAACACCAGTTTTATGTCCTGTCTTCCATGGAGTGTTTTACTAACTACTGTGTTATTCTAACCAAATGTCTCTGGCCTAACTCTCATAATTTAATTAAATAAAGGCAAATTCCAATTAACTTTTAAGACACCTGGAATTGGCTCTGTTTTTTTTAGAAAGTAGCATTAATTTACGTAATATTTCTCTTACTTCTGTCTCTTCAGCAAAGGCAAGACCTTTGATCCAAGTCGTACATAAAGCCCTGGAAATGGACCTCCCTATAGAATAATCAGTCATTTCACATACCAGAAGTTTGTGTATTTTCACTGAATTGTGATCTAATTTGCAGACTGGATAACAGATGAAGTTTAACTCTAAAACCAAAAAGATAATTTTTTTGGCTGGAACCAATGTTTATCAATTGAATTAATAATGAAATGAGAGTCAGTCTCCACATGCTTACCTGAGATGTGTCCAATAGTATTTGCAACGCTATTTGAGTTTATTTTAAATCATGAAATAAGGAACATTTGTTTTTTAGAAAAGGTTTTGTCTGTTGCAAATATGAAAAGTATGAAAGTTTGGAGCATGTCTCCAAGTCACACGAACGTGAAATGTTCTGTGGATTATATAACAAGCTTCTAAGAGACAGGAGTATGCTTCCCAGGAATGAATTACAGCAGAGCAAGGTGAGCCCAGAATAACGTGAGATAACAGGTTATAATTCTATTTAAAGTAAAATAAAAGTATTGTCAGAGGTCCCTGCTATATGTTCCTTCAGTTTAAGTTGTAGCTTCAGTTACAGTACTGTGCCTCCATTAAGTTTTCTGGGAAAAGAAAACCACATCTATTTTAATTTTAGTTATGTTGTATAACTCTCTGTGTGTAAATAGTTAGACTTTGCTTAGGGAAGACCTTCACTTTTCAGTTTTATCATGTAAAACTGTTGCTGGTTTTATGGTTGTATTTGATATGTAATTAAATCAAGAAAAGTAGCCTATCTTTCCTAATTTGTTAGGAGGTAAATTTTTCCATTAAATAGCAGGCTTTTTTGTATTCCCATTAAATTAATTTGATTAAAACTCCTAATGTCTTTTATGGAAACCAGAATAGACCACTTCTGTGATGCTTCTATCTGGTTTCCAGTGCCAGCCTTACTTGGTTCCTGTACCTGGGCTGTCGGCGCTGTGTTACAAACAGCATTGAGTAGAAACAAAGAAGAATTTTTCATCTAGAGGCAGTTACTAAGAACACATCTGTTGTTATTTGTTTGCATTTTTTTTTAAATTATATTTTGTAACCAGCCATAAAACCCAAGAGTTTCTCTTAATAGCTTTACATGAGTCACTGCTTAAGCCAATTTATCTTTCTTTGATATTTCAGAACTACCTAAACCCAGTTAACAACTGCTGATGACAAAACCCAGTTCATTACCTACTTCCAGTCAAAGATCACTTTTTCAGTGGTCTTGAATTTAATTTGCATTTAATTCAAGGTTTCATTAAGATAATTGTCTGTTGGTTCACTCTTCTAATTGAAGGTTTTGGCAGAAAATTAATGCGATCACCCATGGGAAAGGGGAGGTGCAGGTATTGCACTTTCTTATTCCAGGTTCACATGAGAAATGCTCATGGTATTTTCACAGGACACAAGACTTCTCTGTTTTAGTCACAGAAATTGCAGGCAACTGTACTGACCTGTTGAACACATTATTAAACTCTGCCTTGGCATTAATGATCTACATTACACCAGTGAAAAGACCGTCCCAACCTCTCTTGTTTAAAAACCTTGTCATTCCTAGGCTGAGTGGATGGATATTTTTTTCCTGTCTTATCTTTGATGAAGTTTCTGTTAGTACTAAAAGCTTGCCCCGGTATTTTCTTGCCCTGCAGACTTTATAGGGAGAAAACATCTCTATTCTGTAATAAGAGAGCCATGCCTCACAGTGTTTTGTTTCCAGACGTATCAAACCCTTTTAGCTTCTTACTGCAAGATGGGAGCTTCATTCTCACAATCACCCTGATGTTTCTCTTCTGTATTTGTTTCTGTTTGAATCTGGGAAACTAAGGTTCTGGATTTGTAAACATTGTACTAGAGAGGGTCTTAGCAGGGCTTTGTAAAACACTGGTAATTGCATCCTATCTTGCAGGGAAATTCGAGATAATACCTTCCATGGATTGCATTTTCTTCCGTTTTATGTTGCAGCCACATCACATGGTGTTTCATCTTGTGATGCCCCCCTGTAGTTTCTCAAGGCTGAGTTTGGTTTTTGTTTGGGTGGTTTTTGGGGTTTGATTTTTTTTTTTTGTCTTTGAATATGTGATCTGTACTATTGAACTGAAACCTCTCTTTGGTACTGCGGGCAAGGTGTCATGCAGTTCTTGTTCTGCACCATCCCAATTCTCTGTGTATGAAGATGTCACTTAGCTTCTTGTCTTCAGTAAAATTTTAACAGGTCTATAGCTATTTGTGTGCCAGTATAACAGGTGAATTATTAACCAAGCCTTGCTCTAAGACCAGTCCCTCAGCAGTGATGCTAATGACTTCTCTCCAGCCTGACATTCCCCATTTAATGTTACTGTCCCACCTCTAGCAGTTTCAGGCCAATTTAAAATTTTTATGCTAATCCCCCATCTTCTTCAATTTAACTAATAACTTCCCAGGTGACGTGGTGTTAAAGCTTTACCAAAATCAGACAGTTGAGATCGATTTCATTTCCTTTCCTTCAAAAGTGAGTTTTCTTCTCTAAGGAAGATGTCAGATTAGTGTGCCTTGCTTGTATTAAACCCATATGATATTTTCCCCAAATTCTCCTAGCTTCACTGGCTTTGATTACTCTTCCCTTAAAAATTGTTCTAAAGCTGTGCTGCTGCTGAGCATAGAAGAAGGGACTTTTAGTTGCCCTGATATATTTTGACATATAGATATGGAATTTATTATTTCTGATTGCATGATACAGTTCTTGTCTTGCTTGATTTATTTAAACTTGCTGCCCCACATTAATTTTCATATGCCATTTCTTTCTGGCAGTTTGTTTCTTGAGATACGTGTTCATCTCAGCTGTGATAGTTTCTGCATGGTTATCATCATTGACTTCAGTGAGAATTGAAGCATATATTCATGTAATTTGGAGTTACCTACTTTTTTTAAAATCTGTACTCCAACCTCACTGTGTAGTAGCTCTGCTTCTTTACAGGTTATGTGGCCAACACATCTTTCTTTGCTTGTTTTAGTATCTTCTGAAGCAGCTCCCTTGGCTGGGCTTTGATAGCTGCCCCTCACTGCCTCTTCCACTCTCCTCAGCCATTCCTGAGCTTTAAGGTGGGGCTACTCTCTGTGATTTCTTCATCTCCACATGAACTCCATTCATTATCCCCATAGGACTTGTTCTGTCCATTAGTCTCCTTGGCAAGTGAGGACCAGACACACTGCCTTTGAGTTTTTATTTCTTACTTGACATATGGATCCCTGTAAGTACTGGCATCTTTGACTGAAAAACTCTGTTCTTCTTCACCAGGCAGATCTTTCAACCTCGTGATTAGTGACTTCCCAGCTGGTTCCCTTGCTTGGTAGAGGTTGCCCTTTTGAAGCCAAGAGCTGTGGCTGAAAGTGCCAGCCTGCCTTTTCTAAAGTTTCTGTGAACATCGGTGATTAATTTAGAATCGGCATATAATCACACACTCCAGATTTATTTTTGTAACCAGCTCTTTTATTCCTCTTACATATCAAAAAGACATCTAGAATAGCATCACCTTCTTGTTTCAGTGGCTGAATTAACCTGTCAGTGACTGCTTTTGGGACTATCTCATTCTAATATTATTAGCAGCAGCATTTCTTCTGCAGTAAATGAGAAGTCTTGTTAAAAAATAGCTCTCTAATAACATGCTTTTATATTAAAATCCAGCTCCAGAGGTCTGTGGCATGTTACCCACCAGCATTGTCACAGTGGAACCATTACAGTGTTACTTTCTGGTCTCTAGATAATTTCAGCGTGGTTTTGATAAAGTTCTTCAATAATTTAATTCACTGAGTCTCTTTTACCTCTCACTCTGGTGAATCTCCATGACATGAGTTAAGTCCCTCCTGATTTATATACCTGTAAGAAGAAATTTAAGTTAGCTAAGTGTCATCTTTATTTAAAGCCTGACAGAGTTGTGCTGTGCTGCTTTTTGGCAGGTCATGTAAATGTTTGTATTTGTTTCCTGATGCTTGAATTGTAATTTGCTGGGAAGAGTTTATAGTTTTTTCAGTAAAACAACAAAATAAGTATTTCAGTGTAGTGTATCCAGTTTGTTCTCTGAAAATGTTCACCTTTGGGGATGCCAAGTGTGAGTTCAAAGATAATAAAGGCAGACCCATGCAAACAGTTTTTGTAAAGGTCTTCATTTATAAATAGTGCAAATCTAGGACATCTCCTCCCTCTTTTTTCTAGTTGTAAAATGCCATTGTCATTTTTTTCCCACTTACCCCCCAAGCTGCTGAACACTGAAAGGTCAGGCTTAACAGACTTGTTTGTGAATACGTAGCCACAGAGTAGTACCAAATGGACAACATCAGTGGAAGTGTCTCTGTTCTGTCTCTCCTGTTTGTCTCAAATACACTTAAATGGCAAATTATATGTAGCTAGAGCCATTGTCCTGTCTGCATATTCATTTCTCCTCTGGTCTTCTACCTCAGATTCTCATTAGACAGCCCAGTCATTTTGTGTGGTGATGGGTTTCAATAAGGACACATACACTAAATTTGAGATACACCCAGAGAGAGCTTATTTGCTAATAGCCGTGACATTCCTGAAGTGAGTGCTCCAGACTGGATAACAAGTTAGAAATAGGAGAGATCATAATTATGAAGGGGCTTTCTAAACTATCAGTGTGCTACCTAACAGTTATACTCTTATTCCTCACCTTAAAGGAACTTTTTTATCCTTTAAACAGCAGGTAAAAGCCAGTATCAGAGCAATATGTGCATCATTCCCAAGAGAGCATCTATGTATTGTAATGCTGCTTATACTGAGTATTGGAGAGACATCAAACTATTTTGCAAAGCTAACAGATACACCCTGATAAAATGCATCCAGATCCTTACCTAAACAACAGATGAGAAAATCTGATCAGATCAGACTGTTTTAAATAAAAAACTAATGAGCATGAAAACTAAGTAATGATTGCCAGATTGGAGGCATTGTTTGTATGGTGCTTTGGGCTGAAAAGTGGCCATTTATATGATATGTAATGATGACAGCTTTATTAAAGGGAGCATTGTTTTGGTCCCTGTACAAATATCACAAGTATCCAAATCCCCTGAACAACTGCATTCTCCTTTTAATTTGCAATTCCTTTTACTCTTCATGACTCTTCTAAATTAGTGAAGCATTCTTCTGTTTGTCACACAAAATACATTTTTTTTCTGTGCATCAACTCTTTCCAATAGCTGAGATACTTCAGTGTAACACAGAAGGGGATCATAGTCTAAATTATCCTTAAGCAATTGCAATTGGAAGTATTTCATGTCTTATTGTGCTATGTAAATTTTATTCTTTTCTGGGTCCTATGGACATATCTTCATTTTGACTATTGGAAGGCACAGTAGGATAAATGGATTAAAGTAGGAGAACTAGCTTTTAGTGCTATTTCTTATCACTTTTATGGTAATGCCTTCACTGGTGTAGTTGCTGTATATACACATATGACAGATTTCATTCCTAAAAGTGGTTGCTTCTCAGCTTGTGAGGTGGGCTGATGCCAACCTCATGAAGTTTAACCATGACAAGTGCAAGGTCCTACACCTGGGTCAGAGCAATCCCAGGCACAGCTACAGATTGGGCAAAGAGGAGATTCAGAGCAACCCTGCGGAGAAGGACTTGGGGGTGGTGGTCAGTGACAAAATGAACATGAGCTGGCTTCAGTGTGTGCTTGCAGCCCAGAAAGCAACCATATCCTGGGCTGCCTCAAAAGGAGTGTGACCAGCAGGTTGAAGGAGGTGATCCTGCCCCTCTGCTCTCATGAGACCTCACTTGGAGTATTGTGTGCAGTTCTGGTGTCCTCAACATCAAAAGGACATGGAACTGTTGGAACAAGTCCAGAGGAGGGCCATGAGGATGATCAGGGGACTGGAGCAGCATAAAGAAAAGGTATAGCAGAAGTTCAGACATGAGTGCTCCTCGCTGATGTCATTGATGGAGCAAAGTGGGGACAACTGAAGTGAGAGAGAGATGAGCTAAAATAATGTGTGGGCCAGAAAAGAGCATTTCAGATATAACAGTGTAAGTTCTAGTTGAAAATGGAAGTTGAAGCCATGGGGGAGATAAAATTATCTGTGAACAAGAGAGGAAGAAAGAAAAGCAGGCAAGCTAAGGGATATCTCTCCTGTGCCCCATAAAGAGGAGAGTAAGTGGAGGGAACGAACTTCTGAAAGGCATAGCAAAGAGACAGCTTACTCCTGTTCTCTGTATAGTTATTTCATGGTGCAATATATATATATAATATAGTATGTAACATATTTGGAATAGAGACCAGCTTTTTGGTTCATTCTTTGGACCTCAGGCTTTTGACACCATACAAACACAAATCACCAGTGGTCCACTCTGGCAGGAGCGCTATATCTAGATGGTAAGTAGTACTCATGCTCTTGTTTGTCCAGGAGTTTTGAATGGCAGTTTGTGTCTGCTGCTGATGTTTGCATGCTGGAGTGTGCTCTGGCAGGCAGGGATGCGCAGTTTCTGCCTTTGGAGATGGAAGCACCCCTGCAGGGAACATTTCCACCTAGAAGGAGGAGGGAGAGAAGAAGTTCATCATCACCAGCAGGTAGGAAATTTTGCAATTGGCACTTAGCTCATAACTTCAGAAAGTTTGGCCAACCTGGCAGAGACCCATGTCACAGCCATATGCTCTCCCTTATGGCACTGCACCCTCTAAGTCTCAGTGGAGCTTTTCATATCAGAATGGTTAGATTATTTTTTTTTTTTATTGTTTTCTTGCCAGGTTATCTACTGGTATGGAATATGAGAGAAGTGAAAACATGAAACTGATGGGGAAGCTGCAGATGTATGTGAGGGGGCTTTTCCCAGCAAGAGTGAAGACCATCTGCTTGGGCACAGGGGACTGAGACAGTGGTGCATGAGGGTCAGGCAGGAGAGGCTCTGCAAGGAACCAGAATTAGCATTCCCTTGTGCATGGAAGAGTGGATGCTCCCTTACTTCTGCTGCCCTAGATCAGTGGCCTCTGAAATACAGTTCTTTACCCCTTTTCACCTTTGCTTCCTGAAGCTCACACAGGCTGCTGTCAGTCCTCTGTGCCCTCTTTAGGATCTATCTCTGCTGCTGCCACCAAATTCAGTTTTGCAGCCTGTAGATTTAGGGCAAAATAACTCATTCAATTTTGCCTACATTAATGAGCAGCCTTGAGCTGGTTTGGAAGGTAGATGGGTATTTGACATTTGCTCCTCTCTAAACTGGAGGAGATGTGCTAGCAGTGTTGCGGGGGCCAGATAATGCAGGTGAGCAATTGCCAGTGGTGGGCTAATCTCTTGAAGAACAGTAATATGTCAGGTTATGCTCCAGACTTCTCTCTGTGGGATGATACTGCTCAAGGAAGTTAAGCCTAAGAGATGATTTGGCAACAGGCTTACTTTAAATACTGATTAATGACTATTGCTTTAGTGCAGTTCCTGCTCTACTCATGTGATGTTTTAATATGGCAAAGGAATTATGATTAGTGCTTTTAGGTTTTTAATGTTCAGATAGTTAAAATGCCCCGTAATAATCACTCCCTTTAATATTCAGCATAACTATTACAGAGATATAATTGCACTTTGGTGTTGAAAAGAAGAAACCAGGATCCTAATGTGATCATGAATGCCTTTGTCTGGTAGCTTAAGTCAAATCCTTCAATTTCACAGTTCTTGGCAGCAAGTTTTAAGAATTTTAATTACAAAGGAATTCTTCCATAAATAAATCAAAGTGGAAATACTGAAAATGGTTAAAAAGTTACTGTAACAACTGCAGTTAAAAGTATAGTGGAATGTGTACCAGAAAGCACAAGTAAAAGCATCAAAATCAGAAAACAAATACAGATTCAGGAAGCCTGTAATCCAGGATACACCTGTGCAGCATATAAAGTACTTCCATGATATGTAATCATTATTCTCATGGCATTAACGTATTTTGGATCGGATTCTGCACTGTCTCACACTATTGGAAGTCATGAGTGATTTTCTAACAGAATTACAAAAAAAGCAAAACTAAAACAACCAAAAAAACCCCATAATATAAATGAGAGCAGGTTCTTGCTTGGCAAATTTGGTTGATCTTTGGCAGAGGCAAGAAATGTTTGCATTTATTTCCATTCTCCTGCCTCAGAGGTGGTATCTTGCATGTAGTAGTTAGTTTTCATCTCACCCACCTTGTAATTCTGTTCCTTTATGTTCTCTGTATCAGGGAAAAAATATTCCATTGTGGTTTTTTAAACTGTGCGAAGAGTCAAAGGAGTGTGAACTCAAACCTTCCCTTGAGAAGAAGACTCCCCCATGCCTGTGCTGTAAGGTACAGAAAAGCATCTCTGCATTTGGAGTCGCAGGGTGTGCTGTTATGGGTTTGGCAGTTTGTCTAAGAGAATTTTTTATGTACAGTCACCTCTCACAAGAATTACAGCTCTCCCACACAGACCCACAAGCTCTGTCTCTCCTCAGCTGCATCAGCCCATTGAACTTGTCCTTGCCCCTACCTCCATACAGTGTGAACCCTGGTTGCTCTGGATGTGCTGTGAGATTGTGTTACTTCCCGTGACAGACCTGTTTGCTTCCCTCTTCTCTGAGCAGCTTGGGTGACGTCCCATATGTGCTCTGTGCATGACAAAACTTACCTGTCTGGTTCCTTAGGGCATTATCTTTCTTACCTTCTCTCAAATACCATGTTAAGATAACATCCCTTCTGATATTAGTTTGATAATTCATGAGACTCCTAGTTTTAGTAAGCTCTTTAATTTACATTCTTTTCTATATGTTCCCACCTTGCCTATGCCTGTGTTCTGCTTGGCAAAGGCTGTTGTGATACTGCCATTTTTCCAGTTCTGCAAAAGTGTTAATAATTATTTAGTTCAGTGTATTTTACTGATGGTTTAGCTGATCTTGTCCATGTGTTCATGTTCCACAAGTAATGCAGGTCCTTATCCCTAGTAAATAGTTTCTTCCTCAGCTATCAGTTCTTCTTTCTGCTCACTTTCCTCCTTCATTTACCATAAAGCTAAATATGGATTATTGATGACCCTCATCAGTTTCCTGGCATAGCATTTCCCACTTTTTAAGGATGAATTCACGCAGGCATATCACATCTAGTTAAACAAGAGTTAAACAAAAACTAAGCACATAATTTGCAGCTGACATAGGGCTGTCTGCTTATTCCTGTAAGAAGACACTAAGGGGGGGATAAAAAGAGCAGGCAGCAGTATTGTTTATAAAAACGGGTAATTGCCAGTAGTGGGGCTGTTTAGCAGCTCCTGACTCACTGATGTGTTGCTCAGTTAAGAATGAGATGGAGAAAAGGAAGATAGCTGAGATTTTTGCTTCCCTTGTGATTTTCTATGTGCATCATTCAGTGTCAATAGAAGAAGTTACCTCATTGAACTCATCATTGACAGCAGTAATATATAGAACTAGCTAAAGTATGGAATTGGAGTGTAGAGCATGACAAGGGAAAAAGAAATGGGAATTACTTAGCTTCTAGGGTAGGGTAAGTTGGAGGTTAAAAGAAAATTGAAAAAAAAAAAAAAACAGAAAAAGACACTGTGGATATATTCCCATTAATCTTTAAAGCTGGGAGGCTAACATCCTTCAATAGTCAATGGAAGGAGGTAAATACCTATAACACACGTTAACTAGGAGGCTTTATACCACCTATTTCATTGCTATGATCCATTATATTATTAGCGCATTTTTTAAATGAAAGAAAGTGTCAGACATGAAGAAGGATAAAGGGTAGGTGGAGAGCCTGAACATCTGGTATATGTTATTTTCTGTTCACTTTAGTCATAATTTGGGGTGGTTTTTTCCTTTCTGTTTCATTATTTTTTAGGTAAATGAGATAGCAGCTTAGCATTAAACTGATTTTGGAAATAAACTTGACTGCATGCTCCTTCTCTTGCAGATGTGGCTTTATCTCTTTAATCCAATTTCTTGTATTAATGCATGAACCTTTTAATATATGTTTATTACTTCTTTGCAGTGCAGTGAGCTTTTCCGTAAAGATGTGTCCTCAAGTGTGGATTGGAAGATAAACAATAGATATATATATATTTTTTTAGCCATTTAACTGTGTTTTTTTTAATAAATACAGTACTCTCTCTAGTGGCCAAATAACTTTAACAAGAGCAGCTGCATTTTATTTTGTGTTTAATTTTTGACGGGGAGCTGTGCATGGCAGAAAAATTTGCACAGCCAAACACAGCTCTGTTGTTGGCAACTTACAAGACTTTGCAAATGTAGTAGGTGTTTGAATATGTCTGAATTAATTTTCTGTAGGAAATAGAAGAGTCTTCATAGAGGCATCCAAATATAGTTTGACCATTTTCTTTTGTGTTAAAATATGTCACCATGATGTCTGGGAAGTCAGTGTCTTCCATTAGTACAATGCTAAACCTCAGACAGGTGCTTTGCCAGTGGCTGACCTCAATATAATTGTACTGAATCCACAGCAATTGGTTGTCCTCTTGTGTGTGTCTCCCAAACTATCATCACTTCCCTTAGCTTTTACAGTAAAACTGTGTCAAATTCATAAATGGCTTTCCCATTCTTATTATCTCTGAGGGCTAAACTTCTAACTGACATTCTGGGAGATTTTATAAGAAAGTGTCTACCGAGCACATTATTGGCAGCAATTCTTGCACCTGACCAATTAGCAGAGCTTACAGTAGGTATCTCTTAGAGGGCTGTACAGACAGAAGTCCATTCAAGATGATAAGCTAGCAGTTACAAAACACATGATGTGTCACACAACTTGGTAATTACTAGCTCCTCTGTAACTCTGTGTTCCCACAATGAAAACTGAGGTGAAAGTGCTTTTTAGCCCATTCAGAGCAATTCCAATTTTGGAATTGCTCCCTTTTTTCCTGCCTTTGAAGTTGCAGCACTTGAAGCATATTAGTGATGTGCTGTACATGCCTCTCTAGAGCAGGTTTACAGACCACCATCCATTCACATTAGCACTTTTCTCCCAGGGGGTGTGTTGGTGACAGTGTGTATACTGCTGTTCCCAGTGCAAGATAAGAAAGGGGTTTTGCAAACCACCTACAGTGCTAGGAGCAGACTATTGCCACTGAGAGAGTGGCATCCAGTAGCATGGTGATAGCCACTTAAGTTTGAGAGCAAATTCAAGTAATCATGAATGGCCACTGAAATTCAGAGCTACCTTTATTGAAACATGGGGCTAAAACATTTTGTCCTCAAAGGATATCTTAAAACTCAGTATGAATGAACACTGAAGTGTAAATCATAGTTATTCTTCCAACCTCTCTAATTCTTGTACTTTCTTGAAATTGTACTGACACTTAAAGCGTCAAATTAACCAAGAAGCTTTTCAGCTCTGATTTCAGAGCTGTTTTAGGCTGAATATTAAGAAGAAAAGAGCTACACACAGTGAAGTGGTATCCCAAGTAAGCTGATGAAAGCCCTGTAAATAACTGTTTGAAAATAAGACTTTGTCATGTTGAAACTAATACTCTGTTGAATTAGTTGGAAAGATATATTGACATTATTCAAGAATGTTTTATCTCTAGGATTTGTGATTCTAAGCTGTGCATTTATTAGATGTTGCTATTGGGAAAATGGGCACCTATTTTATATATTCCTCTAAGAAAGACAGAGATCTGGGATTCAGCACATGGCTGAACAAAAGAAATAAAGGAAAAAGGGGGGGGGGG
>NDXB01001197.1:27470-47943 GCA_002631895.1 Agapornis roseicollis | reverse complement strand
AGCATGCCTTCCATGAGAATCTGCTCCAAGATTTTGCCAGGCACAGAGGTGGGGCTGACTGGTCTGTAAATCCCCGGGTCATCCATTTTCCTCTTCTTGAAAATGGGGTTATATTTCCCCTTTTCCAGTCTTTGGGAACTTCACCTGACTGCCATGATTTTTCAGATATGATGACCAGTGGCTTAGCAACTTCACTTGCCAGCTCCTTCAGGACCCATGGATGGATTTCATCAGGTCCCATGGACTTGTGCATGTTCAGGTTCTTAAGACGGTCTCGAACCAGATCCTCTCCTACAGTGGGCCCACGGTCTTCATTCTCACAGTCCCTGTGTTTGCCTTTCAAGACCTGGGTGGTGCAGTCAGAGCCTTTCCCGTTGAAGACTGAGGCAAAGAAGTAATTCAGAACTTCAGCCTTCTCCAAATCCTGTGTAGCCAGTTCATTCGATAGCCTCTGGAGGGGGCCTAAGTTGTCCCTGGTCTGTTTTTTATTCACAGTGCACCTATAGAATCCCTTCTTGTTATTCTTAACATCCCTGGCTAAATTTAATTCTAACTGGGCCTTAGCTTTCCTAACCTGGTCCCTAGCTTCCCAGACAACATCCCTGTATTCATCCCAGAGCACCTGTCCTTGCTTACACCTTTTATGAGCCTCTTTTTTTCTTTGAATTTTCTAAGTGTCTAAGTTTTAGAGCTCACAGTATATTTCCATGGTCAGGCAGCTTGGTGAGCATTGAAAATCACCGTAGTTTATAATGCTGGGTCACTTGCGAGCAGTACTACTGAAATGGAAAGCAGTGGTATTTTGAAGGTGTGGGCTGTAATGGTTATCTGTGTGGTCTTGCACAGTTAGTGTGAACTCCCCGGTTTTTAATCCACTCACTATGATACCCCATTATTACTGAAAAATGTGTGTATTATTGTACCAGAACAAAGATATCAGTTGGATTGTAACTCTTCTGCATTGTGGTCTAAGAAAGAATACTGTCCTTCAGTTTTAAAACCAGGAAGTGAACGTATTTTTATATGTGAAAAATGCTTGTATTATTGTACTGGAACAAAGATATCAGTTTGATTTTAGCTCTTTTGCATTGTTATTCTAAGAAAGAATACTGTCCTTCAGTTTTAAAACCAGGAAGTGAAGGTATTTGTTTTAGAGAAATAGGCCCTGTAGCTTCATTTTCACTTTTACAGTCTTAAAAAGTATAAGCACCAGCTGTGTTGTGTCATGAAATAAAAGGGTTTCTTAAGATTTGGACTGCAGAATTGTTTTGAGAAGAAACATACTCCACTTTCTCAGGCTGGTACGTCAGTGTTGTGCTGATACAAGCCTCCTGAAAAGAAATCATCAAATATGCATTTCAGACAAAAAAATAGCCAAGGATGGGAAGAAAAATAGGAAGTACAATCTAACGTGACTGCAAAAGACCAAAGCCACTTACTCTTTCATCCCCTTTTAAGTATCATTCAAAGAACTGAAAGTTTTTTCTGAAAACAATAGATTTAAAAAATTTAGTCTTCTGTTAACTAAGAGTTTTTACTGAAAGTCTAAAGACACTGAAATGCACTGTTTCTGTAGTAATTTTTGTAGACATAACATGACGTTTGGTTGAGCAGTTTCTATTTTAAAGGATTCTTCAGATAAATTCAAGATATTGCTATGGACCATGGTAAAAAAGAGGAAAGTCATGCTACCAGAGCCAGGTCTTCATAACTTTTTTTGAGTACTTCAGCTCAAGAGAAGGTTATATAAAAGGTCAGCTGATGTCATACTTCATTTTCTTTGAAAGTCTAATTTCATTAATATGTACTACAAGTGATCAGACTAAAACTTGCATTTCAGATCACATGAAAGCTTTTCCTCAGTATAAAACAAGCTCTTCTGGTTTTGTCTGTTTGGTTTTGGGGGGTTTGGTAGTGTTTTTTCTTTTTCATTTTAGATAGAAAATACTTTGCAAAACTCAATTTTTGTTTAGACCAATTCTTTGATTCAGCTGGACAGTCAGACAAACAAAAAGGCTATTCAGGGTGTCCTAAACAGTTTGTTCTTCAACTCTTCTTCAAAATCTTGGTGATCAAAATCTTTATTCTTTATTTTGTATATTCATTTTAATCTTCAGTACATCTGAATTTCAAGGGTCTGCTTGACCTTTGGAATTCTTTTTTTTTGTACTGTAAAATTTCATATGGAAAAACCAAATGAAACTGCAACAATACAATTTGGAATTATTGATGATGAAAGGAGAAATGAAATCTGGTTTCCTTACATCTGCTTCTTATCACTTTTCAAAAAATGGTATTAATAGATCAGTGCTGGTTTGTTGTTTGTTTGGTTTTTTTTTTTCTGTTCAAATAGCAGGATTTGCATGTACACTTTACATGTTTTCTTCCCCTCCAACCTTTTTTTTACTGTCTCCATCCTGCCTATCTGTCCTCTGGAAAATCAATTTTTTGCAAGAATTTTCTGCCAAGTACTCTGTGGTAGTCTATTACAAGCTAATGTTTAGTTGGCTCTGAGCACAGACAAAGTTACATTGTGAAAGTCCTGCTTGTACCCAAATGTCATTATAATGTGAATTGTTTCAGAATGGAGACCAAACGGGATGATATTTCCATGTTGCAGATCAAATGGACATGTTTTACAGCAGGGCAATGAGTCAAGTTTTCTGGAGCTACTCTGAAGTCTCTGTTCCATCTCACTCAATTTTCGGCTGCCTCCACTTGTTTAGCCTCTTATCAGTTTACATATATCACAAGGATAAGACACTCATTTAGTCAAGTTAATTATATTGTCTTCATCCCATTGCAATCATGAGCAGGCCTGGTTATTTTAATCATCTTCACGCCTACTTTCCTATACACACTCTGCTTCTACGGTAGCCATTCTAAGATGTGTAAGCTGGACTCTTGCCTAGAAGTAAGCCAATCCCTGCATTACCCTGAAATGTTCTCACTGCATTTGGTTCTAATTGGGTAATGTGCTGCACTGTTTTTACATGACATTTTGTTCCTTGCTATCAAACATTCCATGCCTTTTTCATGACATGATTTATAAGACTTCCTTGTCACCTACATTCCTGCCAATTCTCCCAGAGATTCATCTCTAGATTGTTCTGTTTCTTCCAAAGTCTCACCCTCGTACTGCTGCTAATTGAATATTTGCATATCCTGTTCTTTCTGTCTGGAACTCCCAGCCCTTTTAACTCACTGAGTGTCCCTTGCCAAACACTTTAAAAAGTCAGGCTGAAACTTTCCACTTTGAATATTGCTTTCTGTGTTCCTTTGTAATCCCTTTCAAAATGTTCGGAGCCCAGAAATGTTTCCACATTCAAGTGATCAGAACTGAGAGATAATAGTGAGGTTTTAGGCCAAATCAGATACAGACTGATCTGTGAAAATGTCATTTCCTTGTGGAATTATAGAGCAGTGACAATCACACGGTGGTTAAAGTCACATACACGGACAAAAATTCAGGATGTCCTCCTTGTAAAAACAAATCCAGGAGGTCCTTCATGTTCCTGAGCAAGTACAGGCCTGTTAAATTTATAGGCACAAAAATGGATCTGAAGCAGCAATATGTTGGATAGCTTAAATTGTTGGAAACTGAAAGTCTGCAATTTAGCAGCAGATAGCAAGTGCTCAATTCTGTAATACTGAGGCATCAAGGTCAAGAATTAAATATTTTTATTCATGTAAATGCTGCATGATCATCAACAAGTTAACAAACAATCCTTTTAATAAGAGCAAGGATGCACTCTGATCTGGTCCCATCCCCTTCTTTCACCATGTTTCCAATTCAATCTCCTCCTCTCCAAGTCTTGCCATCTCTTGCCACTGTTACTTATGTGCAATTCAGTATTCAGAACTTGTCAATTCACCCATTTTATGCCAATATAAAAATGATATTATCAGCTTAACTTCAGAAGCTTCTATTAATATATCAATGAAATACCCAAGATAGATACCAGTTTAAAAAGATGATCAGTGTAATACATGGTGAGGCACTGGAATGGGTTGCCTAAGGAAGTTGTGAGTGCTCCATCCCTGGCACTGTTCAAGGCCAAGTGGGACAAAGCCTTGTGTGGCATGGTTTAGTGTGAGGTGTCCCTGCTTATGGCAGAGGGGTTGGAACTAGATGATCTTAAGGTCCTTTCCAACACTAACTATTCTATGATTCTATGGTTGTCAAATCATGAAAGAAAACCATGTCAATATGTTTTTACACACTGTTAATACTTCCAAACTAGCCAGTCTATTAAGCTGACTTTTTAGTTTAATATTTACTAGAGATGCATTGGAGAAATTCTGAATTTCTGACAGATTTAATGACTAAACTCTGAGTGCATCAAAACAAACTAGTAGGAATGTTATAAAATAATTTGCTTTGTCTTCAGAATATGATGCATCCTGCAACTCCTTTGGCTTCTCTGACTTTAAGTGTTTTCTGACCAAAATCTTAAAAAGACAAAGGTTTTGTCTGTTTGATACTAGAGGTATCAATATAAAAATAAAACAAACTTTTCAGTTTTGGGTTTGTTTAGGTTTGGGTTTTTTTTTAGAGGAAAACCTATATTGCTTTTTGCACGTGGACACAACCTTCAGACTCTTAATAGCTACAAAGTTGTGCACCATGTTAAATTAATTTAAAATCATTAAACCAGCAGTGACCATTCCCTTCTTATGTCTTACTAGAATCATTCAGTGTTTATATCAGAGTTAGGAATATCCAGACTTATCAATAGGCTCCAGCAGCAAATTCCTTTAAAAATTTAGTAGATTAAGTTATTCTCTCATAGGAACTCTTCTCTGCAGGATGAATACTAAGAACAAATGCCATATATTTTCTCTTTCCTTGGCTTTTGCCACCTTGTGAAGTAGCTAATACTCACTACTCTGGATAGCAAAATATCTGAAGATAGGTCTAATAAAAGATTCAAGAAGGGCCAAGATTACTGTATGATTGAGGTGCTTTTCAGCTTAGTCATCTCCAAAAACATTAACCATGTAAGAAATTAAAAAAGCTAAAGGTGAAATTTCTTGCAGTGTAGCTGTGTTTATAAAGCAGTAGGATTTTGTAAATTATTGTTACCAATATAATGTTACGAATGGGAATTACTTATGCAGAGTGTCTCTCAGCATTGGAAGAAAAACTGCTGAAATGCAATTATATATTAAAGGTTTAGCAAGAGATTGGCTGTGCAATAATGACAGGGATTTGCTTCAAATTATCTAGAGATTTCATTGTTTGTGAATGTTCCTTCATAACCACCACAGAGGAGACAAAAAACATTGAAGTTCTGTACAAGGGTCTGAATTACAGTTCACACTGTTATATGTTGGAGGTAACACAGAGAATTGCTGCCTAATGCAAAATTGAAATAAATAGCAAGAGATTTTAGATACACTTCCTTTATTGGAAATAGCCTATTGAAGAGATATAACAGTGAATGGCAATGCCTGCTGCTAATGCAACTGTGAATAACTTTACAATCTTGTCTCTTCCAGAAGTTTATCGCACCTCCTGAATCTTCTTCCTTTGATTTTTTATTGTACTAGAGGAGGGGTTTGTGCCCTCCAACATTTCTTAAGAGAAAGATGTGCCCTGAAACCTCTCAGAAGAACAGCCACCTGCCAGGCCTGCAAGCAAGCACCCATGCAGCAGCAGCTGGCTGCATATTCTCTCAAGGAATTAGAGAAAAAAAATCTCAGTCAGCTCTGCTGAAGTCAGCCAGGCAAAGAGGATGTAAATGGTGTAGACATGTAAATGTTAAAGTGATTTTTTTTCTTTTACAAGGCAGACAATACAGACTGTACATGCACATTCATTACCCTATTTGCTCTGTTGATTGTGTCTCTTGTATGATTTTGGAAGAGTGAAGTAGGTCTCAGGTTATGATTTCAGTTCTTAGCACTAGATTTGAGAAAATAAAGATTTAAATAAATTAGTGCAAGTTCAAACTAGTACAATTTATTACAATGTGTTCAGTTCAGCTTTTCCAGCACATGACAGCGCGTCATACATGTTCCCCTGCAGAATGAGCTGTTGTGACTACAGAGCAGCTCAGGGCCATAGTCATGGTTCACAAGTAGAGCATCTGCTAGGAACTGCTATGGTCAATACTAGTTCATATCGTACATGTATTCTTGAGCTTTCCCTTCACACACAGAAGACATTTTCAGAAGGGGAATAATCTACAACAGGTAACAGAATGAAAAGGAAAAGAAGTTTCATTTTGCAATTTTAAAACACAAAAGTCTTTATCAGAAACTTTAGTAAGTTCCTAGCTGGGTCACAGGTTTTGTGGCTAAAACACAAATTGAGTGCCCAGTTTTGTATAATCTAATCCTAATGTTCCAAACACATGCAGGAAATAATTACAAGTGATCTCTACTTACAAGAGCTACTGAACACACACAACACACATTTCTGTTGTAGTTGCTTACATCAGATTTCATTCTGGCCCCCTGTTTAAGCTTTTACATGGTTTTAAATGCTTGCTGCAAAGTCAGATCTTTGAGAAAGACATATGACTGGCAGAGAATAAATATTTTACATGGAATAATTACTTNCTTACATCAGATTTCATTCTGGCCCCCTGTTTAAGCTTTTACATGGTTTTAAATGCTTGCTGCAAAGTCAGATCTTTGAGAAAGACATATGACTGGCAGAGAATAAATATTTTACATGGAATAATTACTTATTGCCTGAAGTCTTTGGCATGCTCTCCAGCAGGAAAAAAAAAAAAAATTTTAATAAATGCCAACCACACCTACAAAAGATAAGTACCATCACAAATCATGCTCACTTATTCCAAGATTATCATTTGATAACCAGTCCAAATTGCTGTTGAGATAATAGAACCTCTTTTGATGTTACTGGCAAAGTGCAGGTAAAAATATTTTTGTGTTTGGCTTTCACCATTAGTGCTAAGATTTTACAAAGCCTAACAACAAAACAAGAGCCAAAGCATAAGAGGAAGAATACTTTCTCATAGTAGAGTAAACCAGATACACTTCAGCATACTTTGGAAACAATTGCCACCTACCATAGATAGGCTGTTAAGTGAAAAGTGTATAAACACACAGCTTATTTTACTGAGTAGACTTTAGAAACGTTTGGTACAACCTATTTTAAGTCTAGTTTTCTTAGAGGAGTTTGGAAAAAAATATTTGCAACACATATAATAAATTATCCCAACAATGAGAGAAGCCATGTACTTCTGTTGGAAGAGGTACAAACTGGCTGCATCTTTGTGACAGATTTCTCTCCCTGACACCTCAGGTACACCTGCATTCAAAGGCTGCCTTTATAACATCCCCGAAAACTTTAATCAATGTCAGGTTTACAGCAGCACAGAGCAGAATCTCTGGTTTATCAGTTTAAAACAATGGGATCCTTTATTCAGGGAGGTTGTGACTCAGAGCCTTGTTTGTCCTAGCTAATGAGAACTAACAGCACTGTCTATAATGGATGTGCCATGCATATGACTGTGGGAACGTGCCTTCAGGATGAGATCCAACTATCTTTGACTGTGTACTCAAAGATGATTGTTATTAAAATAATTTTGGAAACTCATGTACAAGATGAATTGCACTGTGAATAAGTTAACAATTGTTCTAACTTATCATAGTTGTTCTGCACATATGTTCAACATGCAGCTTGTTGGCATTTTAATGTTGTGTATGTGTGTGGGGAGAGGGGTGTGAGCAGACCTAGTCTGCTAACTCATCTTGATAGATGGATTGGGTTTTATCATCACTGAATCAGAGGAACACTGAGTAGTTTTCCAAGATGAAATAGCTTGAGGGAAAAGGCTGAACAGCCTGCATCAGACCTTACAGTAAATCAGACCAAGGAAAGGCTCAATTCAAGTGATTGGAAGCTTGCTCAGGATTTCTGCCAGGGTTTGCTACCCCGTAAATGAAAATCCAACAAAGTATGAGATGTAAATCTGTTAAAGACCCTGGATTGCATATTTGCCATGTGGGATACTGGCAGGGACAACTTATCTTCTGGTATTTGATGACTGCTATGAGAAGTTAGCTGCTGTTTAGAAAGCATGGCTCTTGCCAGGCATGATAGAGAAGATATCTTGTCCTTCCAGGGGACACAGTTCTAGAGAAACTTCCCTTCTGTCTGAGCCTGTAACTTCTGCAAGCCCTAAAATGTAAAGATAAATATCCCCATTACTGTGGGGAAATAGGTGGATAAGAAAAGAATGAGCCAAGTTTCAGGGTGAGAGGAGTTTGGAATCTTTCATTCTTTCATTCAGAGATTCTGGCTGTCTGATAAAGTCTTGGAGAAGACTGGGGACTGGTGTTGAGCAATGTGTACATGGTCTGTCAGATAAAGGATGAGACTTCCTGTTCCCCTACTAATCAGGCTGAGATTCATAGCAAAGCATGTAGACTCAACCATTTTCTGCAGAAGTAGAGTGTTCAATAAACTACGTGGGAAAAGAAAAACTTGGTAAGGTTCCTGAATGCTGCAGAATTGTAAGTGAAGCTATTTACAGAAAGTAATAGATATTTGTACACCACCATCATTTTACTAATTTCTAATACAATTCTTTCAAAGAAAGGCTGTGATCATGGCAGTGTGGTGTACTGATTCACCTGAAGCAAACAACTATTGAGTAGGTACAGAAGCAGCACTTGCTTGTGACCAAGTGAACACATTTATTTCAGATTATTTTGCATGTTGAAATTTGGCTGTGAAAGGTCAGGACTATGAAGTATTTCATAAGGAAAAAAAAGTCAAAGCTAAAAAGTTAGCTAATCTTTTCAGTTATTCAGGATGCTGCTTGTACAAGCCATGTTCATTTTATTGTCTGTATGTTCTCATGCATGAACCATAAATTTTTCATCTATGTCAAAATACTTGCATATATCCTATCAGCCACTATGGCTGGTGGGTGCCAGACCTGAAACCTATCCCTCACATATACCCCCTGGCTAATGAGAAAGTTTTTTAAATGTGTCAAAAACTTCCTTTAAGTCTCAGGTGAGGAGAGCTACATTGAAATACAACTGTCAGGAGACATGTCAGGGGATCTTATCACTGAAATTAGCAGATATAAATGATCAGAGGCTCAATGAAGTACTGACATGCAAAGGTTCTGGATAGTGTTATAGACCACTTTGGAAGATGCAGTTTTCACAAAAATGCGATGTATGTAAAGAAAAAGAAGAATCACTGAAATCAGCAGTGGAAAATTTCAGATTCACAACCAGAACATAAATGTTTGGATTCTGAAAAGCAACTGAAGCACCGGATGAGGTCTTCACATTTCCATTCTTCTCTTCCGGCTTGATTCTTAATCAAGACCACATCTCCTCTGATACAACCAACAAAAACATCAACATTTTAAGTTAGAATAGCCTTACAGAAACATTAAAGGGTACTTTAATCATAATCCATAAATCATAAATTCCCATTATTGAGAAATAAAGGGGTGTTAGATGCTTATAATCAGTCCCCAGTCTGTCCCCAGTTCCATCAAAATTGCACTCTACACATATGTACACTCTCACAAACTATTTTTTGTTCAGTATTGTTATAACGTGTGAAGTAGATATTCAAGAACAGAAAATCACATGTAGTTATAACTACCAGGATTACAAATAGTAAGCAAATTACTAAATCTTTCAGAAAATTTTACAGATTGTTGTTCAGATAACTGAAAAAAAAACCCAAACAAACCAAAACTAAAAACAAATATTCATTCAGCATGGGAATGAATTAGAAAAAGATTCCCTAACAGTGTTCACAATCCAGATGAAGTTGCCATCATTAAATATCTCACATCACTATTCATTATCACAAATGTCCCTTTTTTTGTCCAGAAGCCTGTTTTTTGAACTGGACTTGGTATGCTGTACTGAAAGAAACTTTTTGAAGGACAGCTAGCAAAGCATCAGTAGCAGGGCTCAGCTGGGGCTGCTTTTGCATTATGGAACGTTCAGTAAACCAGGTAACCTATGGAAGAAGAGAAACATGTGTTAACACACATGTTTGGGGGCCTTGTGCAGGATGAAGATGTAATCAGCCATTAAGCATTTATAACTAGCATTAATGAGCCATTAAAAGGAGAGGAAACCCTGCATTACTGTTCTGCTTCTCTGTGCTTACTATCCTAAGAAATCTCAGCGGATCTGGGCTTTCTCCTTTTCCCCTTGGTAAGTAAGGCATTATCCTCCTTGGAAATGTAAGGCATCCAGAGATGCACCACATGAGCTGAGAAGGACCAGTTTTGACATGCTTCTGGAAAGTCTGTTGTTAAGCATTTGGCAAGTAAGAAAGAAGCTCTAGTATCCTTCTCCCTTTTGAAAACTATTTCATTTGTGTATTTGAAAACCCAGTGCTCTAAATCCATAGGGGCATATAGGGCTTGCAGGGACCAGAGAAACTTGGCTCTTAGATACAGAACAGGTCATATAATCAAAATTGTGCTTTTCATACTTCTTGCCTAATGAAAGTTTATCATTAAAGGAATCCAGAAATTAAATGTTCCTACATAATTTAAACAATTTTTTGTGGTCCACTGAGAATTTCTTGTTCTAAAGCATTTTACCTCAGTAAACATATATTTGCACAAATATCACTGCACAAGGTTGCCATTAACAAAAGTTTTGTATTTCTGTTCATGATACAGTCTGTCTTTCCAAAAGGTAGCTTATTGGTGATAAAACAACTAATCATTGCTGTCTTCTGACACTAAATCCTCACTATAGTTTTCCTGCTCTGTTTGGTAGCAGGAATATAACTAGCTAAACTGACAAGCTGAGACTGTTTGCTGCTACCCTAGAAGCTTCTGGGCAGTCACTTTCAGTGCTTCGCGTTTCATTTCATAGCGCTAAAACAGCTATGAATTTGCTATGAATTTATATTTAAATTAAAATCATTCTTTTCCAGTTCAGCTCTCTTGTAAAAAGTACCTCTTGATTCAATTGCCTCAGTAAGTCAGATTGCCTAGAGTTCATGATCAAACTGCTTTAATTCCCTTTTTTAAAGGTCATGTAAACATGTGTGCTTAGTGAATTAGATGCAAATTAAATTCCCTATTCACAAAGCTTCCTAGTTAAGTTCCCTTACCTATTCCTCACATGCAAGCCTGCATCTGACAGCAGAATATTGACTTTTGAGCTGTGGTCAAAGACATGATTAAACAAAGAAAACAACTATCCCCTGCATTGTAGAGAATATTGATGAAGGGAATTGGAGCCACCTTTTTTACAAATGCTGCTCATTGTGTAGGTTAACTAAATCACATTTTAATATGTCTGTCCCATGACTTTATTTATTATTACACACTGCATTTTTAAAGGAGTACTATATGCCGAAAAGCAATGGCTAGAAATCTGGGTACCAATGACTGCATTTTATTGAAGCTGTTACAGCAATTAAGCACCAACTCAGCATCCTTCTTAACAACAAGTTGTGCTAAAACAAACAAACAAACAAAAAGAAAATAATTTATTTCAGTTTTAAATTCATCTCTATAAAAGACTTGAATGAACCCTCCTGGAGAGTTCACCATTTCAATAATAACCTAGCAAAATTTTGTGACTCTGGTATTCAGGTTCCCCCACAAATAACAGCTTCAGTTCTGATTTTCACAATCCTGCAAATAAATATCATTACATTCACGATCTTGTTGTTAGACTTTTCCTTATAAGCAATGAATAATTAATTACATGTGTACACTTCTTCTAACCTTTTATTACTATGAACTGTTACCCTGATTCGCACCATAGGTCTGTGCAGCACAGTACCTGATCTCTGATTGGGGCTGGTGGTGGAAAGAAAATGAAAAAAAGCTCAGTGTGAGCTTTCCCCAGACATCTACTCTTCATTTTCTGGAAACGGTAGGTCTGAAATAATCCTGGACTTGACTTACTGCTTAGAACTTGTCACTTGTGCCTGATCCGAAGCCTGAAGATGGTAAATCCCAAAAAGTCATCAGTTTCTTTAATAATTAGATTTTGCAGATAATGAAATCAGCTCGTGCATTTGCTTCTAAGTTTTCAACCTCTAGGGTGCATATTTTCAAGAGTTTTCAAAGGCCAGGAGGACGAAAACATCTTCCAAGTGTGTGACAACATCAGATGAAAATAAACAAACACAGCAACGAGTCACTCACACCTGTTGTCATGCTTGTAAACCACCACACACAAGCAAAGCTGTGGGGTTGTCTAGGGCAGGCAGGTCTGCAGAAGTACTTTGATGTTCACCAAAGGCAATATGTTTTCCAGGCACATCATCTATAGACAACTCTTGCTGTGGGAAGATCCACAGTTCTTGTTAGTCCTCAAGATTTTCTGTATTGCATGAAGTTACAGCACTGTTAGAAGGGAAAAGAGAAATTCCTTGGTATAATATGATTTGGTAAATGTCATCACAAGACAGAATGATGAGAAAAGGGTAGATAGCAAAACATTTCTACTGAAAGAGGCAGATAAAGAACTGGCATACATGTAGATTCATCAGAATTTTCATTAAACCACTCCCTCAAGACCCTCCTGGTATGCTTACCAAAGATTTCATCCAGCTACCTAAAGAGTTTAGCATGAGATGAACTTTCATTTGCAAGTTCATGTAGTTCTATGCTCACCGGCTGTTCTAATCTCTTGCAGAGGATTCCGCAACACTCCCACCTTTAGGTCAGAACAAGAGTATTAGCTACATATCTGCCTAGAGGTCTTGATACCTGCATTTCTTCCTTTCAGAAGCAAATCAATGCCAATATTGGCCAGCAGACTTCTTAAAATAACCCCAACGAAATACCAGAAACCCAAGCAAAAAAATCCTAGTACCTGGAATAAAAAATTAAAGGGAATTAAACCTAACAATTAGCCTGTCTGAATAGTTAATATCTCCTGCTAAAACAAAATATTTCAAACCTTGAAACCCTCATCCTTCTCACCCAAGAAATTTAGAAGAATTCGTCAAGAAGCTCTCTGGACCACTAGAGTTAATTTTCTTTATTGGCTCTTGGGAAAGAAAGGTTATTTCAAAGAACTGCTGACTTGCCAAAGTAATCGTAGCATTTAAAGAAAATGGCCCAGGAAATGATAGATCAGTTATCCTGATGCTAATCTTAGGGAGAAAGAGAAAGCCAGACAAATTCAGCACTCCATCAACAGGGCATTACATGCTAAAAATAAAAGTATATCATTCAACACAGATTCACAGAAAGTAGTCCTTGTCAAATTATCTTCTTGATTATAGGTCTGGTTGATAAAGGTAGCTGTGATGTTACAGTGTAATTAAATTTCCCCAAGGCATTTGACATACTGCACATGACATTGTGTTTTAAAATCCTGCATTATATGTAATTAATAGAGCACACATTACATGACTTAAAAGCTACTTGACTGATAGCTCTCAAAATACATGGATTAATGGAAAGGCATTAATTAAGTGGGCCATTACTAACAAGATACTGCAAGACCCTTGGTTCTAAGCCATTTTAAATCCTTCTTTGAAAATAATCTGAACCATGGCTGCAGTTCGCAGGGGACACAAAGTTGTTGCTCTAAAAACTAATCAGGATTCAGGTCCTATGGAATGTGCTGAATCACATGGATAGGTGACTGCAATTCAGTACAGGAATTCGAATGTACTCAAATGCCGTGAACAGTGATAAAAAGAATGTTGCAGAGTGGAGCTGCCAGCTCATAGCCTGGGGCAAAAGAACCTATGTGTCTTTGGATGCATGAAAAACTCATTCCAAATGGATGCAGAGGAGAGACCTCATCTTTCACATTGAGCAGAGTGACATAAGGTTGTATGCCAAAGAAAGAGTCATGGAGAAAAGAGGGAAGAATAATAGGGGTGACGAGATTACCTGTAGCCAAAAAGACATGTGGAGCCAGAGGAGCTTTGGGGAGCATTGGTTATGGAGGGGGCAGTGAGATGAGGAGGTGGGCACTGCTGAAATGCAGCTCCTGGTGTCAGCCTTTCCATCACCCTTAAGCTCATAGCCCAGCCTTCAAGTGCCTGACCATAGATACTCAGGGAGAAACCCAGCCCTCTCTCCTCTGGTAGCCACCCTGTGCTCCTCACCCTGAGGGCACCAGTGCTACTACTGGGACATTGGTTTCCCGCTCATTGAAGACCTTCTAGGAGAAACAAAATAATTGTGTCCCATGCCAAAAGATTCAATGGTAGCAGTGGCTCCTTCCTGGTTTCAGAGCTCATGACCAGTCCCACATTACCTGGTTGGGCTTTACTCTTGGTTAAATGTCTAGAGGGGAGTAAAAAAAAAAAAAACAGGCTGATCTTTTAGCAAAACTCAAATGCCCCTGTGTGTCTGATAACCTTAGTCTGATTCATTTCATGTTTCTTTTCCTATTCAAGTGGGATTAGGTGCTCCCCAGAAACAAAGACTGCAATCAGTAAAAGCACATGGGAACATGTTACAAATGGGCATGTAGCAGTCCTGTTAATAGTTATTTGCAACAGCAAATATGTCCATGTTTAAACTCTCCAAGAATGTGAAAGTCATGGTAGGATTGTCTGCTTAGGTTAAGATTTTATCTATCAGGAAGAGTTTCAGCAAGAATATTGTGTTTAGATGTTCAAGCATTTGTCCAACAGCTAATGCTAAAAACCAAAATGAAATAAAACATCAACCCAAAACCCAGACCCAAAAGTCTTGACAGGAGTTTCAATTAGTGCATAAGCCAATTATTTCATTGCTCCATGTAAAAGCAAACTCTCAGCTTGTTAGTTTTCAAAATCTGAACTTCAACATAATTTTATGAATAATCAGTACTTTTACAGTGGGCCAAATTAAGCCAAAATCCTTCATGCAAGGGGGCATAATGTTTGGATTTTAAAAATCCACGAGACCTGAATTTGTTGGTTAGAATCCAGTACTAATTAAGATGAAGCATAATCCAACAGACCTTTGATAATTACATCAAAAGTTCAGATTCATTTGATGTGGATTGTCTATATTTCATTGTTACTCTCTTAAAAGATTGTTTATGTACAAAGAGTTAGAAAAGAGAATTAATATTTAAAAAGTGGAGCTATAAGAGCAAACACTGATTCAGCATATGTTTTAATTTATTAAACGTTTGCTTTATTCTGCTCAAAACCATCACTTGAGACATTATTTTTTGCATAAAAAGTTATCTACAAAGATTCTTAGTAAAATATATTTCTAGTGGAACAAGAAGTTTTGCTTGTTTACTGGGGACTGGATTCACCAGCATTTGCTTAACAAGCTGGGCATTAAGGAACCACATCAGTCATATTTTCATTCCAAATTTGCCATTGGTTAGCTAAGCAAAGCTCCTCCAGAGGAAAAAATCTGATTTCATAAAAGATCACACAGACCAGCCCAAACAATCTGAGATGCTGTACTGAAAGTTGTCTGGAAATTGGGCATATTTTAGGCAACTAAGTGCAAAAGCACTTTCCTCATGGCTGAGTACATGGAAAGCACAGCAGTATTATAAAAAGGAGAGATTACCAATGATGTCTAGACATAGAGAAAGTATGACCTCAGTTAGAACACTCCAGTATTTACTTTTCCTTTCTAGAGAGAGATATATACAGTATTTCTTGATTTAGTATTCAAGGCAGCAAGGTTTCAGAGCAGTTCAGCAAAAATCCTCAAATAGACTGCAGGCTGGGAAAACTTAAAAGGAAGAAAAAAGAATCTGAATGAAAATCATCTCTGCTAGAGAAACAAGCAGCAAAGTGCAGCTACTTCTCATTTTCCTTATGTTGATTGCATTTTAAAAGTATTGAATTAAAACCAAAACAAAACAAAAACCAAAAAATAAAACAACCCCAAGCCCCTATCAACATAGTGAAATGCAACATTCAGTCTTCAGTAAGCATTTAAATTGCAGTTGGCTGTTTAGCCTTATTGCAGCCTCAGTGTACACAGCAAACAGAATCTTTGTCTCAGACTTTTTCACTGTATATACAGATTATGTATGTAAGAACCCAGTTCTTACATATTTAAATTTCTTACTATATTCAATGATTTTATTTATTTTTAATGGTACTCCTTAAAATAATATTAGTTTATTGCACAGTATACACATGTTAAGGAGACTATGATTATTGTGCTGCTGCTTCGTAGTCTAAGGATGGCATTGAAAGGCATGACTATTGGGAAAGAGACACCTTGGTTTTGCATAAGAAAGAATTTGTAACATTCTTAGTTCAATGTATTTAAAAAAAAAAGTAATAAACTTATTTTGCTTGCTGATCACTTAACATTTATAACAACTCAACTCTGTGTATGACACCCATCAGTTCTACGGGTGATTGTGTGTGCTGAGCTCACACACAAAAGGAGCATCCCAAACTAATTTAGGGAATAAGGACTGCAAAACTCAGACCGACCATCCTAGCAAAATCTGATGTATGCTACCAAGCAATGAAAAAGCTCTGGGTGTTTTCTATGTTCTAATCTGTTGTCTACTCAAGCTAACCCAGCTGCAAAAAGCTGTCTGGCTGTAGAAGTTTCACCTAGCCCTGAGGCTAACTCAGGAGAATTAATTACCTTGTGCTGCTGTAGAATTGTTCCTGATACCTGAGCTGCTTGGTTATCTCAACACTGTGCACTTCAGTGTAAACATAACCACAGTGTCGAAGACTGTAGTATAACCTGTCTTCTTGGGCAACCATAGTTTTTTTTCTCTTTATAATCCCACAGTGGTTTTGTTTTGATCATACACCATGAACTCATGCAATGAAGAAGGGAAAAGGCCTATGAAATGTTTACAATACAACTTCATTCATCAGGCCATCCTGACTGAGCCCCAAACTCAGACCATCTTGTGTTATGAGCAAGGTAAGGACAGTGGTGATGGAAAAAAAAAATATTGACTATACATGTAATTAAAGCCTGCATCACAGTGCTTACAGAAATGGCTGGTGGAGGCAAGAATTCGGGCTAATGTTCTTTTTTAATGTGTTATCTTAAAATGTAATGCTTTGCAAGGAGGTTATGTGTGTCTATATAAACAAAGGAAAAGCCAAAAAGCCAAAGTATGGACAGTACTGAACTTCATAACATAGCAAAAGGCAAGCAGGAAAGTTTTGCTTATTTGATATGTGATTACCAGAAGCCACAGCAGATTTCAATGTGGGAAACCTATCAGAGAAGTCTTCTTAGCTGCAGATTGCAAGACCTCTAAGGATATCTCTGTGAGCGGAGAAGGGATACTAAAAGAAGATCACTTCCAGGCTGTGAAAAACTTCTTGGCACAAGCAAGAGGTGACTTTTCAGAGGTTTACAAGTAGTTTGATAAGATTTTCAGAAGGATACCATTAAGTACCTCTTCAGCACTGAGGCTAAGCTTTTCTCAACTAACAGGTTCTTCAGCCAGATTTTGAATGTGTCAGACCTTAATGGAGTAGCTGGTAGTTTGCACTTTAATAATCAGCAAAACAATATAGCTTCTTAATCATAGTCCCAAAGATGGCTCAAGATTTCCAGGAAAAAACTTCATGTGCATGCCAGACATCTGAAATGCAGAACTCCACCCTAAAAACTACAAAGCGAGCTGAAACCAAGTAGCTTGTAATTAGAATGGTTGTCATCCAACACAGCAAAATAATCTTATTAGAAAGCCAGTTCAGTGATATGATAATTTTTTTTTAAAAGAATTTTGATGACAATCTTGTCAGGAATATTTCTTGTCTCAGAACACTAACTAACCAATATATATCTGTAAGAGAAAAAGAAAGAAAAAGTTAAATACTTCCTCTCAAAATGGGAAGTAGATATGCAAGTCTTACACTGTAGTTGGATAAGGTATTGTGTAGAGATATTTAGATATTTGTAAATCTAAATTTCACCTCAGTGTATAAAACATTATCTAAATGGCAGTTTTCCAAAATCAGGAAGATCAGTTCCTGTTCTCTTAAACTAGGAAGTACCTAAAAACTAACTTTTGATAATTCTGTTCATGTAAGTTCATGTACCTAATTTATCTGCTGCTAAGTAAAAGAGGACTGATAAGAGCCACATAGATAGAAAACAAAGTTCTCAGTAAAATAGGAACGAGGACAGGTGTTAATATCTATCCCAAATATGTATATTTATCTTTAATATTAATGTGATTTCCATTCATACATGATAAAAAGATAAACATTAGAATTCTAAGGGTTAAATCTTGACATGGGTTCCCTTCATACACTTGCAAATAACTGTGGCCACAGTCTTGTAGAATATGTTATTTGATAACACAGAGACATTTAACTATCAGATTAACAGGTACATAGATGTATGTAGATGTTGACATATCCACATTTGCACCCATAATTACTTGCAGATGTGAACTATGGGCAAAAAATAGCCACATTTTAAATATTAGTACTCAAGTCTAAAGCATATTTTCATTCTAAAGTAATTTTGGCATGAGAGTTTTAGAATACTCAGATTCCAGTTAGGTTTGTGGCTCTAACTTGGGCAGATGCTTTCTGAAATTTCACCTTGAAAGCACATTTGGAGTTGTTGCTTTTTGAACATAAACAAGAATTCCATTTGCCTTTTCAAATTAACACTTCTCAGCCTTTGAATTTTAGTTACAAGAAGGTTATTTTGAGACTCTTCTTCCTGCACTTAAAGGCTTTTCTCTTTTACTTTGCCCCCCTTGGAGCTCTTCAGCTCTTTTGTCTAATCACAGAGTGTTCTTCATGGTACTCTGGTGACATGCAAAGAAAGATCAAGGAAACAAAAACTGTTTGGGTACATCATTATATTTCTTATAAGTCAGGGAGAAGAAATAGAGAAGTAGGTCATTTATTTTTGCTATGTTGAGAAACCCAAGAATCAGGAAAGAAGCAGGAAAGTAAAAAATACTCCAAATTCTGTCTTGGAAATCAGGATCAAAGAGAAGGTCCATGGCAGAGCAGAGAAGGTAAGAGAGTAATAATGGTGGCACTGCTAATGACTGTTTCAATGCTTTCATAATGGTGCTGAACCATATTAAACACCAAGATGATGATTTTATGGTCCCATTCAGTGGTAAAGAGGCATTCTCCATTTAAAAATATATCATTCTTGCAGAGGTAGTTCATTCTATCTCTAACAGACCTGTGACTCTTAGACAGTTAGTATAATTATGTCTGTTTAAGAGATGAGATGCCTAAAAACCTTCATTATACCTCTGAAAATATTCCAGCTTTCACTCTGGTGCTCTCTTTACTAAAAACATCACCAGAAATCTCAAGAGTCCCTTGCGGAACCCTACAGTGGCAATCTGTGGCCACCACATAAGGTGATTTCTATTCACAGCTGAAAGCCTCAGATCCCAAATGAAGAAAATAATTTTTCAGCGATATTCCTATATGTTTCCCAGACTGTCTAGCCTGATTTCTGCCCTTCATACTTTCATCCCTTCTGCTTGCCTTATGACAGCAAAACCAAATAGATTTGGCCTGCACCTAATTAGCTGCCAAATGACAAAACCTAACAGAGTCACTTGGGCCACGAATTAACTCAGAAAGTTGTGTTTCTAAAGGAGTTGCTGGAATTGGACATAACAGCATTATTTGACACCAAACAAAGCTGGTATCATTATTCATGTCCCTCCTTCCTGTCATCACCTAGCTGAAATGGCTGAGAGCTATTTTCTTTCTGTAGTATGGCATAAAATAGGGGCAATTTTGGCAATAAATAAATATGGAATCATGATATGAGGAACTTTGTCATGATGCCAATGCTTATTATGAAAAGCACAGCTTAAAGTCATAGGATTTTTTCCTAGGGGCGCTACAGAACAAGCAAATCAAGAAATTTATCTCCAGTTTTTACCCACCAAAGTTAGGATAGCATCCTCAAACAGTGGGTCGCCTTCCTGCAATACCTCTGTTAAGGTCAGAATCAAGATAAAAACCTTTTCTGAAGCACAGTAGTTTAAGAAGAAATTGAAGCCCAATGGACCCTGGAACTGGCCTAACACAGTCACTAAAACCTCTCTTTTCATAGGTGGCAGATGCCATTCCTTATGGCCTATTTAGTTCAATAAATAGGAAGAATAGAGACATAAAAATACTAAAAATGAAACCCAAAGCACTTCAGCATGAAGGGAAAGATAAAAGGCAGAGAAAATTAAGTTCAAATGTCAGATGTTATTCATATTGCTTTACCACACTGTTGAAGCTTTTGAGATATAATGGTGATAAGTGGAGTAAAAGAATCTGTATAGAGCAAGGGTGGACTTGTCTGTGGAATTTTCTACGTGGTGTTTCCACATTCAACCTTCTCAGTGTGGAAACCATTTGCACCTTCCACCATAACCATTAGTTGTTTCATTGGAATGTTACGAAGCTAATGAATGCTTGTAAATTATTTTTTGTTCTTCAGAGAGAAGGAGGATTCTGAGCTGCACCAATTAAAGATGAAACCAAAAGTTATAAACATACCAAAGAACAGCACTTCCAAATGGGACATAGATATAAAAGAAGACTAATCTTCAAGAAAAAAAAAAAAAAAAA
>NDXB01001197.1:10029-24193 GCA_002631895.1 Agapornis roseicollis | reverse complement strand
TTTTAAATTTTTACCATATGTTATTTTTTTCAGTTTTAAAAAAAAAAAAAAAAAAAAGAAAACCCTGTAGAAGTTAGCAAAGCTAATAATCAGTTAAAACATTTGTGATATTTCCTAAAAAAACTTTCAGTAGTAGTATAAAATTGTATATAAACCTAGAAAACCTCACCCCAAACTAAAACTAAAATAAATGAACAAAAAAAAACCAAAACAACCCAACAAAACCCCAAACCAAAATAAAACAAAAGGAAGCAGTTTTCACAAAATAAAAATGTTTATTCTTAATTTACTCTGTGATAATAATTTCAATTTATTTTCTCTTATCTGATACTTATTAGTAAAAAATAAACTAGAAATACAAGAAGTCAGTCATTTGATGTGCACACAATCAGTTTCAATCTGTTTTGGAGCTGTGCCTTCATTTTTGTAGAATTTTAGTCCTTATTTTCCAGGCCCCTATTTTTGGTTCTTATTTTCCTATTTGTGTCTAGGGAAGGTCAGAAGATTGCCAGATTGAGGAAAATTGCATTGGCCACTGACAAAGAGAAATTTCCACTTACAAAATTAAACTAACTGGAAGAATGAAAAAGAACAAGTGTGGCAGTGAGGTTTATCAGTGATAGAAACTGTGAGAGGCAAGCATGGAGAGTTGGCCTGGCCATCTTGTTCAGCAGCCTAAGGAAATCACTATGCTCTGGCTAAAGAGAGATAAGTATGGTGAGGTGAGGAAGTCCCAGTATGAAAAGTGAAAAAGAGAAAGTAAGCAAAGCTGAGGGTAAGAATGTCCCTTGGTCTGTAATGTCACTTGTCCCTTAACAGCTGGAGCACTTGCTCAGTGCAGTAGCAGTCATTACCGTCTGGCTCTTCAGAAGTGAAGGCTATCTTTCTCAGGAATAGGAAGGAACTGAGAAAGAATTGTTTTCCTTCTTACCACCACTGTTGTCCATTTCCTTTCGGCTCTGGATTTTATATTTTTCCTGTTCGGTTTCTCTCCCTTCTCTTTTAAGTTGTCCCTCTTCTAGCTGAAAGAATCACTGAAACAAAGAGACTGAGTAAATTGAAGGATTTGAATGTTTGGAAATTACTAAAAAGGTTCTTTTTGGTGTATATATAGCTGGAAATACAGCTATAATATCTGGTGTTGTCAGATGTGATTTTTTTGACTTTGGAAAAATATTGCTTACAGTTCCCATCAAACCTTAGTTCTTAGTAAAACTAACTCCAGTCGCTGAATAACAATGATTTATCCATAACCTAACAAGTAATATTTATCCATCTCTTCAAAGCAATCTGGGCTGCACAAAAGCTATATGAATGTGGAAATGAAACCAGTTCAGATGTGTATTCATAGCGTAAGTTCAGGTGCATTCTTCGGAATTCTGTAGAGTTGCAACTGGTGAGCATCCAACTTTCTTCAGGTGCAGAATGAGGAAGGAGTACTCTAAAAGATTACTAGTTTTATGTATTATTTTGAAAGAACAATTATGGTACATGTGAATCAGTAATCCTGTGGTGTTTCATAGACAATCAGTTTTGTGTTATTTATTAATTTCTTCCATCCCTTGTCTAAGCAGCTTAGGGAATTTCAGGTGAAAAAATGAGAAAACTAAGAAAAATGCATAGTTAAACATTCAGTCCTGAAACACTGAAATAAAGGTTTAAACAACAAAAATAAAACTGATATATATTCTTGGCATATGGATCAACTCCAAATTTGGGACATATTTCATTTTACTATATATTAGTACAAATCTAGTTTCAAGGAACAATAGCTGTAAGAAATAGCTGGTTTTATAATTTTTCAAACATATTATTTGTTAAGAAACTTATTTCCAATCAATAAATACCATGGAAAATGTTGACTCTCTGGAATCACTCTCAAAAGAAAGCATTTAAAAACAAATATGTTAGAAAAAATTGTCATGGGTTAGAGAAGTTTGTTGTGTGGTGATGAAATGCCCATTTCTACACCCATTTCCAAGAAGAGGGAGTCTGGTTTACCAAACTACCTAGGTCTAAATCCTTGCCACCAATAATATTATAAGAAGCCAAAGCCGGCTGGCATTTTTCTGTCCAGACCTGGGTAGATTTGATGATCTTAAAAGATTCACAAGAAGGTATTCGCTAATCTCTTTCTGCCCCCACATCAGCCTTCATAGTCACCCCATACATCAGAGGAAATGCAGAGGAAATGGTTATTCTGCCCAGTGTGGGTTGTTGCTAAACAGCTCAGTGAGGTGTCTAAGCCAGACCCATGAACTTAGATGGCCTAATGTGCCCCACGAGGCCATGGATCATTTCTGCTGCATAAGGCCTCCACTGCTACACTTCTGCTTCACAATCTGAGTCTAGGAGTAAACTAAATAACCTGAAAATAATTTAGGCATTGAGGTATGGAGCTTGCTTATGCACTGAGAAAGCAATGAGGACACTACTCTGCTCTCTATTTAAATTTCCTTTAAATCACCTTAGTTATTAAAAAAAATCACAACAATCAGGAAAGATACTTTAAGAGGTTTGGATTTTCCATTTAACAGAATGACTATGTATGCACAGACATGTATAAATATAAGTATCTATGCAAACTCTAAGAGAAAAGCTGACACATCCTTTTGCTTTTTGAGAGAGAATCATTAAGTTTTATGTGCAGACACCTCTGTTTTAAATCAAGTTAGCAGCAGAACTACTTGGCTTTTCCAGAATCTCTCCTCAGCCCCCAACCTCCAAATAAAATACTAATTGCTGACGCTTTTAGTACAGCATCACTTCATTAATCCCAGAAACTACCTCCATATATGAATGCACTATAACCCAGTTCTGGGATTCATTAATTGACCTAGTTAATTTGATCCCTAATAGCCTGTAATTAGGGATGTGTAAAATAGGTTGAAAAAACTTGTTGCAAGCAGACATACCCTTAATGGTGGGTGTATAAATCTTCAGTAAAGCTTGTTCCTGAGATTTGTCCTTTTATCTTTAAAAGGCTTTAGAAAGTTTGCACTAAAAAGGCGCGAAGGAGAGGGATATGCACAAAACCCAAGGAGAGCAGATAACCTTTGATGTCAAGTTAATTTCATTTACCCACATGACCTAATCTAATTCGAAACCTCCACTGATATCTGTCAGAAAAGCACATGTTGTAAAACAGGCTAGAATGAGGCAGAGAGAAAAAAACCCTGAAGGTCCTAGAAATGCACACACACACAAAAAGCATGTATTCAGCTCTTCTTGAATGCCAAACTGCACTTTCAAGTGTCACAGCTTTGCCTTGTATGCCAGGTGGGGTACCTCTTTAGAGAGAAAGATCTTTCACCTTGGAGCAGAGCACGCATCCTTAGTGTATGCAGCACCCAGGGGAAAACATCCTTTGAGAAGCTGAACTGCTGAATATGTATACATTTTAATATAGCATTTCATTTGAAAAGTTTTTGCAACATGCAGACAGATTGAGTTTTAGGGAGGAAGTGACTCTGTAGTCAGTGCCTGGCCTGCTCTACTGTCAGAGGAAATAAGTGAAACTAAAATGAAGTGATAATATACTGTAGGAAATTTAAGAGAAAGAAAGGCAGAGGAAAAATGGCAATCTGGGACCATACAGCTGATCCCCAAAATAGACACAATGACCAGTGCCAAACTAGCTGCCAAAAACAGTAGATTGTAAAATTACCTAATACCTATGTCATGTTTACTTTATATTTACGTTGGGGAATGGGCTCCCCAACAGACACAATACTCAACAGTATTTTTGTTCACTGTCACTATCATTATCCACCATCTGCTTTGCCAAATTTCCTTTCTGTTCCTTTTTGTGCATTCATCAGCGCAGTAGTAAGTAACTACCTTAATGACTGCAGCATATTGCTTCTGGATTAGCAACAGATATTGTACTACTCCTGGCCTACAGGCAGAGCTGTAAGTAGACCTGGCAGGGGTTCCATTTAAAATCCTTTCCCCTTTTCAAAAAGAAACACAGTAACTAGGAAAGTTTTATCCCAACTCACTAGCAGGGATGTGATCTATGGGTTGGTTAAGAAAAAAGAGAAAGTACCTCCTTCTGTGAGATCCAGTGAGGTGTTCGCCAGCTCCATGGAGATGGCTGAATTCTGACAAGATGCCTTAGTGTGATGGGTAGCCTGAAATACTGGCGGAGAACTCTGCTTACTTTGCTCAAAACCACAGATAGAGAAACCACAGATTTGAGAAAAGGGCAGCTTTTGAAAAGGACACGTGTTTGCTGAGTGAACCTTGTGGGTTAATAGGGTGACCTGCAAGCACAAGAAGGCTTTTTTGTCTGTGTAGTCTGTGGGTAGATGTAGCAGTGGGGAATCCAATCCTGGCACATCTTTACTTATTCTTTGCTTTGAGGCAATCTAAAGTGAGTTCTCCAAAACTTATCTCAGTGCTCTTTTATGTGTGATGAGCAGACTTTTTGTTGCTGACCTTAGTCAAGTACTAAGAAAGCAAGCAGGGGTGTTTTATTCTTGCTAAAAAGCAAAACAAAACAAAACAGTCTTTTTAAAAATCTTACACCAAGATGGGGAGAGACAGGGAATAGGAAAGGAGAGGGCTAAAGTAATGTGAAAAGAGGAAAAAGTGACAAAGAAGAAGAGCCAAAGGAAATCTGGACTGGAAAGCTTCCTCAGGAGTATCACACTATAAGGAAATACAGAAGAAAAATATATAGATATATATAAATTAAAAATATATTATGGAAAGTTTCCTACTAAAACCACATTCAAAACTAATTACTTCTTATCCACAAAGAAAGAAAAAATGAAGTGATCTTAAGCTTCAGGGATCCTAGGATGGAGTGCTGCCAGACTGTTTGAATGCAGGCTGCTTCAATGCAGCCCATACAGGCTATGGGTTAAAAGGCTTAGGAGCCTCATTCTGTTCCCACTAAAAAACAAGCAAATTTCAGTTTGACCTTGAAACAGGCATGGAGTGAGCACTGCATGTAGCAATCAGGGACAGCAGAAGTCAGCAATGGTGTGAGAGTTTTGTTAATATACCAGAGCCTGGATCTGATGCTGAGATGTGTGCTTCTCTTGGGCAACTGTCCCTAAGGCTGATTCCACTGACCTGTGGAAATGAAATCTGCTGTAAAAATACCAGAGCTTGGGACTATCAGCATGCAAATAAACTAACACTACAGCAATACTTTCTTAGGGTTTCTGCAGCTCAGACCTGTGATCTGACAACATCAGCATAAATAGGGAAAGATAAAATAGGAGGGACTTCCACTCTTCTGCAGTTGTGCTAATACACTTTGACTTGGCAAATACCACCTATTCCTTGATTTCAGTTATAGGATAATTCGAGACTCTCATCCATCTATGCAGTATGCCTATTGCTTGGCTGCAAGTGTTTATCAAGTTTTAACATGTGCATTTGTGATAAATACATGAGAAGTCCACTGTATACCAGCCTGTAAGATCTGCAAAGCTTTCTGGGCACTTTCCCTTCAGGTATGCTTCTTCTGATTAAATCACATATTCTAAACTATACACAGATTGCTACAGGATTGTTATCCAAATATTACTCTTCTCTAGACAGCTGCTTCTGCGAAGTCTCCAAGGTTGTTTTTTTTCTCTTATTACCAGCGATAGGAAGTGGGGCACTTCTATTTTTTTCTATCTTGAAAGACCCCCTGTGGTATTTTTGTTGCTTATATATATGTTTCCTTTTTGTTGTCTTATGTTATGAAAGGAATAGTGCTGTTATAAACTATAAAACATGATCATTGTCTAAACTTCCAAAATTAAGTACCCATTTAAAGTGTCTCAAGGTTTGAGATAACCAGCCCAGAGGTTCCTTCTAGGGGATCTAATTTCATGGTGAGGTACATTAACTGGACAACTGTAAATGGAGAGAACTATTGATCACATGGGATAAGATGGAGAGTCTGGAGAAGCGAAATGCATACTCTCAGAGCTATCACAGCAGGAGGTAAAGCTCATACTAATGCTGTGAGCGAGTCTAAGTGGTGCAGCTCAGAAGTATGTGGTGTCAGCCTGTGGATATGCACTGGGAGGAGGCTCAAGAAGGAAGTCTTGCAAAAAACAGGTCCCTTAGCATTAAGACCTTTGAAAACCAGCAGGGACTTCTGAAAATAAATCCTCTAGTTTATGGGCAGCCAACATGAAGGGCTCAAGGGGGTGTAATATGAGCATGGCTGCTTAGTCCTGTGAGTGAACATGATGCTGCATTCAGGACTAGCTGTAATTTTGATGTTTTTCTCAGAGCTAATAATGGAAGCAGCAATACACTCTCTCCTGAGAGAGGAGCGGAAGGCGTTTTAGCAGCCTGAATATATTCATGCACAGGGCGGACAAAAATGGCAGGACAGATTTGGAAAATCTTCATGGAGTTGTTTTTATGCACACAGAGCAGCAGCATTTAGATCCATATCATAAAGGAATAATGAATGGGGTTTTGGAGCAGCTGACTTCAAGGAAGAGAGATGGTAGTGCTCTTGTGGGTCCCATGTCCTTATAGATGTAACTTGAAAACTGGAATGATTTATGTCAGCTCTTGCTATCTTAAACCAAAGACAAAAAACCCTAAGACAGTCCTTCTTTTTAATGCCTTTCTGAACCTTAGTAAGGTCATATGCTCTTTGACAGGAGGAAATTGTTAAGCAGGTATTTTTCTGAATTTTGCTAGTATCACCATTTATGTGTAAAGTTGAGAAGGAGGCTCCTTTTCCACCTCTGGAAAAGAGAGTATAACATAACTGCTACTTATTTTTAGTATGAAGGCTCAGGGACAGCTTTGTTAAGGTATTCAGGAATCTAGAGATTACAACAGGATCTGCAGAAACACTCCACTTAGACAGGCTCTTGTCCCTCATCAACAATGCTTCTGATTTTTGTAAATATGTATCTAAGATCATTAGAATTAGGACTCTGAAGAGAGTGAGGGTGTGCCCACAGAGTCAGCTCATCATAGGGTCAGTCCTCTTCTAAAACCAAAGTGTGCCTGGGAGAGAACATTTAAGGAAACTGGATGCTGTAATCTTACGGCCTCAAAAGAGCTCTTCTTCAAGAGATGAGCCTACTCTAGCTCATGATCCTTGTGAAAGAGTTGGCCATGAGCTGGCCATGCCAGGTGCCCACCACAATTGCTCTAACCCTTCTTAACTGGGCAGGGGGAAGAAAATATAACAAAAAGCTCATAGGTGGAGCTAAGGACATGGAGAGATCACTCACCAGTTACTGTTGCAGGCAAAACAGATTCAACTTAAGGGAAATTAATTTAATTTAATACCAATCAGATAAGAGTAGGACAAAAAGAAATAAAACCAGATCTTAAAAGTACCTCCCCCCCATTCATCCCTTCTTCCTGAGCTTGAAATTCCCCCCCGGCAGCTGAGGGAGATGGGGAGTAGGGGCTGTGGTCCGTTCATCACATGTTGTCTCTGCCACACCCTCCTCCTCAGGGGAGGACTCTTCACACTCTTCCTCTGCTCTAGTATGGAGTCCCTCCAGCAGGAAACAGTTCTCCATGGACCTCTTCCCGTGGGCGGCATTTCTTCATGCACTGCCCCAGTGTGGGTCCCTTCCATGGAGTGCATCCTTCACTAACAGACTGCTTCAGTGTACATCCCCCATGGGGTCACAAGTCCTGCAGCAAACATGCTCCAGCATAGGCTCTTCTCTCCAGTGGGCCACAGGTCTTGTCAGGGGCCTGCTCCAGTGATATTCAATACAGTGCTTTGTAATGAGAAACTGGCTTTATTTTGTTTTTTCTTTTTGTGGGACAAGCATTTTGCCAGTATCACTTTCTTTCTCTCCATCCTCTCAAGGAGCAACTAGGAGAAGAGATGCACTTTTAAGAGTTCCTAAATGAGAAACAAGAAAGGTGATCTGGAAAGCTTGTGAGTTTTTAATTTCTATTTATCCTGTGTGGCAGCACAGTAGGGTGAAATGTTTTTTAGACCTTTAAGTAGCCTTGAATTGTGCTCAGCTATTTGCCATTTCTTGTTCACATAGGCTACTCAAGTGTAAGCTACCCTCATACCCACTAAGTTGAAAGAAATTGCTCAAACATAGAATTACTATAATTGAATTGTATGTACATGAGGAATTGTTTTTCTGTCATAAGGTTATCATAAAATAAACAGCAGAATCTGCATGCAATACAAATCTGGCTCATGTCTATCCATTCAGAGGGCATGCTTTCTACATTTGATTCCTCTCTTGTCTCCTTCATGTGCTCCCACAGTGAAAGGAACAGAAAGAGCAAAAAAAATCCTGATAATATAGCATCTGTCCAGAAGCAGTATATGCAAAGTTTTTGATGAAAAGACTTTGAGATACCCTACCAAAAATATCAACTATCTCTCAGCAACAGAGACAAATTAGGAGGATTAGCAAACAAAAGTTGTATTCTAAGAATAATAAAATATCAAGGTTTTAAATATTAATGTCCACGATTATAAGTTGCCTTAATTATGATCTTAAGGAGAGGATACGGGTGGAATAAATTTGATGAAAAATAGAGTTATACATTTGATCTAAACACATAGTCTTTTAAAACGTCTCACTGAATCCAGTCAGCAAAGAAAAGTAGAGGTTCTAGGCACAGTTCTTCTGAACTATTTTAAGTATTACTTTCACAGTGAGTTAACTGCTGAACTCAAATGCCCAGTTCTTGTCACTGAATAGGAGTCTAGAACACTAGCTGAAACACAAACCTCTACAGTCCAGGAATGTAAAGATCTGGAATGCGAATCCTACCTTTCCAACCCTAAATATTCTATGATTCTATGACATATATGAATTCTTTTAAGGATTACTATTTATTCCTGTCAATTATTTTTTTTTTATACAGGGCTTGAGGTGTACTCAGACACAATTGCAACTTATTTTGCCTTCAAGATGTAGAGGAGACTGTATTATGAAAAAGTATGGAGAATGACTGTTAAGATTTTTATGTTTGGCTTATGTTTGACCAAGTTATGTTTGGTCATTTACAGAATACAAAAATACACAACTAGGAAAAAATAAGAAATTTTCAACAAATCATTTGGCCACGTATTCTTAGGAAAACCAAAATCATTTAATTAAGTAACTATCTGGTTTCATTCTGAAGAGGGGAAGAAAATAATTTTTATCACAGACCAGTTAGCTTAAAGCCTGCCATTTAGACTAGTATAGCCTGTTCCATTTATCTCTAAGATAAGAATGACCAAAAAGTCAGTATCCTACCTTGTACTTAACAGCACCTCAACAGCACACAGAGTGGAGTCTGGAGAAAATTTTCAGCATCAAGCAGTAGAAGACCAACAGTTGAAGTAGTTGGCTGACCAACAGTAACAGCTGTGGAAATCGTGTTTATTAAAAGCATCTTACTGATGTCCCTGTGCCTGTATATGAAAGCATCAAGATGGTAGGCAAAGCACCCAAAGAAACAAAATGATCTTTAATTTTTCCTGGTTTCTTTGTCAGAAAACCTTACAGCTCAGCTCTGCCAAGAATCAAAAAAAGCCAATATTCTCACAAAAACTTCAGACACCAGCATAAAATTTGTGTCGATTTTCTGCAAATGGGGCAGCATTTTAGCATACAGTCATTACAAAGAATTATTCATGAGCCAGATCTCTGCATTCTTTGCCAGCAACTAATCAAAACAAAAACAGGAAAAAAAAGTTAAATTATCTTCATGCAGTAGGATGCATATAGAATGTGGAGCTACTGGTTCTTTCTCATCTGTAATATTTTACAATAATGTATTAAACCTTTAGGATTTATGAATCATTAACACTAGTACAAATCAATCCTCAAGTACTTTGCACATTACATTGGTCTATCAAATATATGTAGGTTATGCTCTCAATAGGAGTCCTCTCCAGTCTTAGATTTGGCTCAATGACTTCTCAGAACAACTTTGTCTAAATGCCTAAGAATTACTTTATCATATTTGTATACATTTGAAAATCATGGCTCCTAGATTCAGAATAGAATGGAAAGTCATTAAGATCTCTGCTTCTATTCAGAATGCAGGACTCCTTTGATAATTTTTTTTTCTCTTAAAAGCTGAGTAAGTTTATTTTTGAATCAGAAACTTGTGCATGTGTAGTTTAGGCCTTCATTCCCTTTTTGTAGATTAATGTTTTTCATTTACTTGTCATGCATACTATGAAAATTTTTAGAAAATGAAGATATATTTTGTGTTACCATTTGCTCTCCTTATTGCCACTTTTCACACAATCCATTTGTTCTCACTTAATATTGGCATAAGAAAAATACTCTTACTTAAGCGTGGTAACATTTGGTCTGTATTTAACAATTTGGTTCTCTTTTTTTCAGTGCAAAGATAACCAAGCTGTTTTCTCACTGCCTTTATTATCAAGTTGTGGTACTGTGATGCTTATTCCATCTATTTTACCTGAGCCTTCTATTTATGATGATACTTCATTGCAGTTATTCTAACTTTAAACACTGCTTTGTTGTGAAGCTCTATAGGTATCTACACAGCATACAGCTATATTGCTTCAGCTTTCTTACAAATAATCCATAATATGTGAATTTTAAAACTAATTCCATTCATTATGTCATATTGAAAGAAGAAGTTTTTCATATGAATGGTAAAAAAAGAGATGATAGTTGAATATTGAAGGTCAGAAAGACATTTCAGTTACCAGATTTCCTGTTTCATCCTTAAATTGTACCTGTATCAACGGCTTTGTGAGATAAGATTTATAGACACTGAAAATACATTTTTCATCAAGCCATCAGTTTGATTTGTGGAGTAGGAGCGTGCCAAGTTGAAAAGTCTATAAAAAGTAGTCCTGAGTCTCTGTTTTGTCCTTGTTGACAACAAAGAGGTCTTGTATGGTCATAGCTTTCAGTATTAAAAAAGAACTCAGGGGCCAATGTTTTCCAGGTGGCCTGCATGCCTACTGGACACCCTTTCCTTAAGAACTCAAGAATTAAGTTTGTACTGAATTTTACTTCAGAGTATACTTAGGCTCAGATATTTGCCCCTAATTTTTCACTTCCCCGAAAACTAGTTTAACAATGTTTTTAACACATAAATGGGGACATATTAAAAGCATAAATAAGTTTCTTGTCAAAACTGTTGATGAGAGCAGAGCAAAAATGTGTGGAGACGTAACAGTTCTCCAGCGCCTCTTCCTAGCTCCAGCCCCACAAACCCAGAGACCCGGAAGACTTCTGGAGCAGTGAACAGGGGATGGATTAATCTTACCACAGCAGAACACGGGCTATGTGACATACCCACATGAAACACAACAACATATAGATGAATGGCACATTTGAACTGATACAACAGCACAGGTATGGCTTTGCAGTCTGGTCATATGGATGCCAAGATCTGAAAACTAATTGCCTGAGTTTATGGTGCAGTGACAAAAATTCAGTCCAAAGATTATTCAGTAGCTAACAGCTTAGACAAACTGCACAGTAGCATAATTTTTCAGGCATGTCCAGTCTTGTATGCCTCAAAAGCCTGACACAGAAGGTTTCTCCATTAGACATATCTATAGTTGCCATTCAGTTGCACATATTTTTAAAGTGTGCTATATTTTTAACAATTCAGGCAACTACAAGGAAAGTTTTGTCAATAGAATATATTTCTCTGCATAGATAGTCTGCAGTAGAGCAGAAGAAACAGAACAACTGCACTGGAGATGTATTTTGTATGGGCTTTTATAACCTGCATCTGGTATATAGGCTGTAATATTTAGAAATTTACTGGAGCCACCAGAAATGAGACCTGCGTTTTTCTACTGACCTATAAGATGCTTCTTGGTGTTTGAATCCATGAGGCTTCATGAATATGACCATTAAAGAAATGTGTCTTTTCAGCAACTTAGTTATGGTGGATAATAGTATCTGGTAATTTATAAACTTTATAGACATTTATATAACTGTACAGCTTCAGTTCGTAATTTCCCTGGGAGGTAATGTAGGGAAGATGAAGTAGAAAATCTAAGTGAATTGATGTCACCATTTCTAATAATTGTAAAGCACATTCTAATAAAGAATATAGTACTGGTAATCTGCCAGTACTGACCAGTCCACCTCCAAACCCTTCTTCGAAGGAGATAACAGTATGAACATAGGAACAAAGTCATCCAAAACCACAGGTACTAGCTGCAAATCTCAGGCTGCCAATCTCAGCCTAAGTGCTTGCCGACTCATCCTAGGTAAGGCAGCTAAGAACTTCATTTCTTAATTCTTTGTTCTAGGAAATTCAGACAGAAAAAAATCTCAAGAATAATTTTTTACTTATAGGCATGTTGGAGATCTGGTGTACTGCTGTGTGGTAGAAATAAGCAAGGAACTAGAAAAGCTTCACTTATACAAAGAGATACCAAAATGAAAACACTTGTTCTCATTCTGAATCTTTCAGTCTCCATCATTTACACGATCAGCCAGGAAACAGCTATTCCATAATGAGAACAGTCATGTGTTCAGTTTGGATGTACCTGTGAATAAAAAGATCATTCAGGATACTTGTGACAAAGAAGTAAACAAATTTCAGGAAATAAGAAAATTGTACTTGCAATTTCTAAGAAGAGTCAGTGTAGTGTCATCTAAACTAGACACAAGGTTGATAGAACTCAACAGTCCTATGCCATCTGATCTTTTTCAGTTGTTTAAACTTATCTCTCCATAGCAGTTATAATCTCCGTTAAGTTCCTGTTATTGACAGAAGAAACAGGCCACAATCCAGCAAAGCACTTAAACACAGCTTAGATTTAAATATGTGAAGCTGTACTGAAACCAGTGAGAATACTCATGCTAAAAAGTAAGCACATGCTTAAGTTCTCCTCTGGATCAGAGCCATAAAATAATGCAGTTTCACCAATAAATAACTTGCCCATCAGGATAATTTCCATTGAGACTTGTGGAATTCATTTTATAAAAGATACTTGTATTCAAAAGACAAGGAATTTCTAATTTCTAGTTCTTGTTTCTGATCCCTCCGTTGGGTTGGTGTAACAGAGGTGTGAGATCAGAATCAGGAGTGAGGCTTCTAACAGGAATATGTTTGGCATACAGAAGTAATTTTATGGTCCAAGAGGCATTTACTTGTATGTGCATTCACACCAGCAGGATCTGGAACATTCTCTTAGCTGACTTAGGAAAGTTTCCAGAAAACAGACGTACAAATTCAAATTTCTGGAAGGACAGACCTAATTCACTGCATACATTAGCCTAGGATTGTAACTAGGAGTTTATTTCCAAGTCCATGTTATGAACCTTATGTTTCTATAAGATGAAGAAAGGATAGCTTAGCATACTTGTCATCTGGACATGTCTCTTTTCTCAAGAGTCAGATGAAAGGGCAAAAATTGATAGGTTTCTTCTCGTTGTCTTAATTGATTGCCAAATATATTTACTCTTCTTTATTGCTTTACAAAAGAAAATAAAAAATCTATTTGCTAAAGCTGATAACACACCTCTACTTCTTACAAAAACTGAAAAGAAAGGGAGATTTTTCCAATGGCATGAAAAGGCAATTTGGGCTGCCAGGAAAGGGTGTAGGGAAAGCTGGAATATGCAGCTTGGCAGAGTGGTACAAAACTTGGTATTATCACTCATCTAGAGCCAAATTTGGTATGTGATGGAGCTGTTCTCTCTGCTAATATGTTAAATTTTTGCATGACTCCTGGAAAGCTGTAGCATGAGTTGTAAACTGCCAAAGAGTGACACTGGAATTATAGACCCTTTCAAGAAGCATTTAGACAAAATAACCAGAGACTAGACCATAGCGGGGGTAATGGGCTGGTCCGTCTTCAGTCAATGAAGTAAAACATTGGAGAGAGTTAACACTGAAGGGGAAAGTTCATAGTCTCAGTGGCAAATATGTACTGGTGAAAAAGGAGCTGTTTGGAGCAACAGGTCTGCTTGGAGAGAACTTTAACAGAACTCTTATGGAAAATATTTCAAAGAAGAAAATATTTGTCAGTGGAAACCTTTTGCTTTCTGCTTTGCAATTATTTTATTGCTAAATATGTTTGTACTTAAGAAGTTGAACCATGGGAAGGACTCATGTAGGACAAGTTGATGGAGGACTGTCTCCTGCGGGAGGAACCCCACACTGGAGCAGAGGAAGAGTGTGAGGAGTCCTCCCCTGAGGAGGAAGAAGCAGCAGAGTGAACTGAAGTTGAGCCTGGGAAGAAGGGGGG
>NDXB01001195.1:38929-53769 GCA_002631895.1 Agapornis roseicollis | reverse complement strand
CTCCTCTCTGCCCAACCTGTAGCTGTGCCTGGGATTGCTCTGACCCAGGTGTAGGACCTTGTATTTTTTTGTGTTTTTGTTGGACCTGCTAGAACACTGCTGTTGGGACAGAAGAATAAAGAGCAGAGTAAAATTTTACATCCCAGAAAGTTTTGATCTCTCCAGGTAGCTGAACAGAAGTTCTAAATAAACTCTATCATAGTTTAATCTTCCTACTGCATCTCAATGTCCTTCCCTTAGCCAATTCAATATATAAGAGACAAAAATATGTGTAATCCTCTGGGAAAGCTCTTCTTTAGTTTCCAGATTAGGGATAAAACCTTTTGAAATCCTCAGTGACCAGAAAAGTTTGAAATCTCAGTCATCGGCTTTTCTGCTCACTGTCTCTCATTGTGACAATATTTTCCTCCTCTCTTTGGATGATCCCTTTCAGTACTGTAAGTTGCAGCAGTTTCCAGCTGTTGGCTCTTGCCCAACTAACAATCAGGAAACAACCTACTCACTTTCTTACAGTTTGGGGAGGTCTCTGAGGAGTGAGACACAGACATTTTTCCTGCTAGTTTGATTGGCCATCTCCAGGGATGAAAGCCAGCCTCATTATCAAAGGTAATTCCAAGAAGAAAACCTACATCTTTCCAGTGTTTAGTGGGTCGCAGAATCCTTGTGGAACTTCTGCAGATTAGAAATTACAGCGCCTGGCTCCACTAGATGCATCTGAAACAGTTTAATGGAGATTTAAGGCACGATATTATAGAACTCCATCAGTTTGAAGAGAAACCAATCCAATTAATTCTCAGCTGTTCTTCTACTAGTGGGAATACAGGGAATAATCTTAGTTCCACTTCATTTATAATTTAAATGATTATTTGACTGTTTAAATAAAGCTTTATTTTATTTTTGAAAAGGCTTTACTGTCAAGTTAATTGACACTTTAAAATCTGCTGCAAATCCAAGGGAAAATGCTATAAAATAAATGGTTTATTAAAATTTAAATAAATCTTAGTTCATAGGAAATTCAATCTGACCATACATATCAGGGGGAAATTCAAATCTGAGAGGTTTCAGGTATGAAATATGGATGGAACTCTTCAGCCCAGCCACAAGGCTTGGCAGGTCTAGAAAGAACATTTACATAAACCCAGGAACCTACAGAACTCTATTGCTGAAATACAGCTACCTGCAGCCATTCAGAAACCTGTAAGGTTTGTTGGGTTTATGGCCAGACCTCAGTATTTAGGTTTCCTCTTAAGAGGAACACAACGTACTGAGCGTAGACCACACATCAGGTCAACAAACAGCTAATGATGGTTAGCTTTGTAGTTGCCTCTTCTCTAATCTGAACGGTTCTAGTTTGCTCCTGTCTGCACAGACCTTTCCTCCTTTTGTTTCTACTACAGGCATATAACAATACCTAAAGACCTAGGAATGACAGAGGGATATTCCAGTTGATGCAGGAGCAACAAACATTGTTGTCTGCATTTTTTTTTTCCTGGTTTTTTTCTCACCCTTTAGCCTGGAACAAGACTAGGAGCATTAATGGACTAGGGACATGCATCAGAAATGGAAAAAGGGGTGCCTGTAGCACATAGAATGATGATTTCAAGAAGATTTCAAAATAGAAGAGGTTTGAGGGAGTGGCAGGCAAATTATCCTAGGAAAGGGAAAGAAAATAAACTAGAAAAAAATCAAGAGAAGAGGGTGCTGCTGCAGCAAATGTAAGTTCCAAAATATATCCTGAGATGTCTATGACTACCATTAGTTTGGCTCCCCACTCAATATCCACTGGAGGCTCTCACAACAACTATTCCATACTCACATCATTTAACAAAAAAGCCATCATTCCTGTTTTGTTCACACTTAAGGTGAAACATACCAAGATCTTCCCACTGTCTCTGCTGATCATGCTTACAATATTGTGATATCTCACACACCCGTGTAGAGGAAAATGCAAAATACAGTAACAATAGTCTCACAGCTGTAAGGCACATGGATTTCCTGTTTGCATACACCAAAACTGAGAAGGGCAATTCCTGCCAGGCCAGGGGAGCTCTGCCTCACCAAGTCTTGTGAGCGTTCTTCAACGATGCCCAGGGAGTGCCACCTTCTACAAATAAAATTTAAACCATACGTCTCATCTCAACATATTCTGCGCCGGTATTGAAAAATGCCACTGCTTTACTTCTCATCCCCTTCCCTGGTTACTGGGATAATTACTCACCAATATTTCTCATACATAATTACTAGAAGAGACCTCATCTGGTTCAAAGCTTCTCTCCCCTAAGGCACCTATATAAAGGAATATAGACTCCTGTACACCTTGGATATATGTGTATGTCAGTGCACAACTCCACAAGAGGTAACTATTGTTCAGTACAGAGGCTGCAGCATGTGGGCTTTAGTTCCTTCAATTTTTTTCACAGATGATATCTTTGGTTTAGCTGCCCTATTTTTAAACCTGCCTATCTTTTCAGTACCTAAATGTAGTGTGAAGTGCATGTGCAAGGGAACTGTCAATGCTGATTAAGTGACTGATAGGTCTGAGAAGTAGGAAAGACACTGAGAAAAAATATCTACAGCCTTCCTTTCCCCATGATTCTTGCTTTAAACAATGGTTAGAAATGTGTTTTCCTGAATGCTGAGATCTGTAGTCTGGGTTGTTCTTGCTTAAAGCAAGGCTCTGTTATCCTATGGAGGAAATAAACACTGTTGGCCAAGACAATAGAAAGCAGTCCAGTTGGAATTTTCTTGAAAAGCTCAAAATATACAAATGTTAGGATTATGTGGCTAAATGATTCCTGGATATTACTATACTGCAATGAGCAACTTCTGATTTGTATGTCTAAGCGTGATCTGAGAGTGAAAACATCCATTTTCAAAAAGGAAGACACTTTAATTTCACGAAGATGTAGGAACAACCCAATACAACTCCAGTATTTTAAAGCAAGGAAACCTGTGAGAGACAATAAAGGCAAGGTGCTGTTAATTTCTTATAATGATGAATTACATCATCTCATTTCTGAGAATGTTGACATAAACAGGCTATACTCTTTGCCTACACTTTTTTCTGACCTATGTGAAAAGTTTCGGAGTCAGGAAAAAAATCAGACTGCCTCAGTTTTACATACTTCAGCATATACACCTTGTACTCAGCATATGAAGAACAAGAAGCAGGCTTCAGGAACAACCTAATGATACATACATTTGAAGAGGTACAGAACTATTTTTGTGAAGCTTAAAAAAAAGAAATAATCATGCTACCTCTAAGTACCCATGACTACATACAGGATTTTCAGAAGCAGTTTGGAGAAAGGTCAATTATTAAGTGGCAGACCAGGCATACTTTTAAAACTACTCAATTTTCAATAAAACATTGAGCAACATTCCTTTTATAAAAAATTCTTATTAGGGAATTTGCAATTATGTGGCCAAGAGCTAGTTTTTCCTTTCTTTTAGACAATAGAGGAGATTAAACACACCTTTTCAAGGCAGTAATTTAATCCAATGATGTTATGATTTGGATGAGACCTGTATGTGGCTCACAAAACCATTTGGCTACTGAATACAAACAGCAACTTCCAGACACTTTAAAAGTGTTTGGAACCAAAGCAACCCAAAACTTATTCCTCATACACTTTTCAACTGTTCTGAGAAAGAAGGCGCATGTAGTAGATCACATGCACTCACATAGTTGGACATAAAGTCAGCTTTTAGCAGAATCACAGAATGATTGCAGTTGGAAAGTCATCTGGAGGTCATCTGGTCCAACCTCCCCTGCTCAAGCTGGGGTTTTACCACTTTCTTTCTCATGAGGACTTTGCTACCATTTCTGTTCCGTACATATGCCATTCATGAATTGCAAATCAGGCTGGCACTATCAGGCTTGCTGTGGACATGACACTATGCATAGTCATTCACCTGTATGTGCACATTTGCTCCAGGCATGCAGCAGAAACATAATGCAGCCTCTGGTTACCATTAAGAGAAAGTATGCCTGCTACTTCATTCAGCTGGTAAGGGTGTGTGCTTGTGTTTAGTCCACTAAATTTAAGGGCTGACGTAGGATGGGAGTGCCCTGTGCTTATTTACTGCTTAAGACAGCTTTGAGATGTGTGCCAAGTGGAAGGGGTGTGCACTTAGAATAGCATAAAATTGACAAAAAAACCTAAAACCCAAAACCCTGACAATTAAAGCATCAGTTTATCAAAGTAGAATACAATTTTCAGTAAAATAAAAGATCCTGTCCTCTATCTCAATCCAGCCAAGACTCAGTTCCATTTACTCCCCATATGTATTGTTTGGGAAACCAAGCCACTTCCTTGGTGTCCATCTGTTTAACACATCTGTCTCACTTTGTCTGGCTACATTCCTTGAGGCATTCTTGTGGTGCTCCACAGAGAGAAGAAATAAGTTTTAATGTTAGACAATACCCCACAAATAAGTGAAATTGAGAGTAAAAAGAAGGTAAAAGTATCCTTATGAGATATGAAATCATTGGAATTTTGATCTTCACATGAAAGGCCTCTTCTCTAGTGTTTTCTTTTATTCTCAGTGCAAGCACTAGTAGTAATGACATCTCTTTAAATCAGATGGTAATTTTCAAAGTTATGGAACTCAGATATCCATTTTTTCAAGAACATACAGAATTATTCTCTACTATGTGTTCCCAGCTTTTTTAATCCTGAAGTCATTCAGATCATGGCATTTCTACCATGGACTCTCCCAAGGATTGTTTCTTGGAGTGTTTTATAACTGCATGTTATTCATGTATCATTTTGCTTTGTTTATTTTCCAATATTTATGTGTGATTGTACTAACCTGAATTATTTCTCTAAATTATTTCCTTAGCTTTAACTTTTTTCATGCCAAAAAATAAACATGCCAAAAAATAAACCCACAATTGAGGTCAGCTGTCTATATATCTAAAGTATATTTGATTACAACTGTATGAACTCTGCCATGAAAGAGCATGGTGGGTTTAACAGTGAGGAGCTAGCTGTCCAGCTGCAGCTCACCAACTGATTCATAATAGCTGGGATAAAGGTTTGCAGACCAGGCAAAGTGGGTGACTGCCAGAGAGAATAGGATTTACCTCAAGGAGACTCTTTAGGTACAGTTTATTAGAGAAGTGCTTTGGGAACAGTCTGAGAAAAGCCTTAGGTATTCTGGCTGGGAAAAGGATGAAGATTATTGGATTTTTAAGGCTTCTGTTGTGAGCCAGTAAAGGATATCAGATGTGGGCAGCAGGCCAGGGAGCTAGGGCCTTTGCAGGCTTCCTTACTTCTGGAGTAAGCCTGGGGATGCTGAACTATTTGAGTACTGTCTACATTCTTCTTGGGCTTCTCATAAAAGTAAACAGTGCTTGAAAAGGAAAGTACCAGACAGAGTTAAAAATTTAACTCTAGAAAATTACATAGAGTACCATACGCCTGAAGAGTAGCAAGTGAAGGATCTGTATTCAATGAAAGTGAAGTGAAATGGGCATCTGGCTCATAAGTCTGACCTATATAGAGAGGAATAAGCAAATGGAATTATACTAAGCATACGTTCACCAGAGGTGGACATGTAAAATTGACCTGACTTGGAAAAAATAATGGATTTTTATAGACAGAAGAAATGCAGAGCAACTATGTGACTTCAGAAAAGCAGTTGATATGGAGATTGATGAAACAGTTCAAAGGTAGATAATATGTGCTTCAAGGAGAAACCAAAATAGCCTGTGCTGACAAGAAATTATTAGTGCTTTATGAAGTATATCTTATTTACTATTGTCAACTCATAGTCTTGGCACACAAAAGTATGCTAATGTTACAAGAATAGGAGACAACACTACCATAAAAGAGCAGCAGAGTATTGTACAAGAAGAGTTAGATTGGACTATCAGAAATGGAATATTTTTCTCTATGTTCCAAGTGCAAGGCTATAGCTAAGGGAATCTGCACTCTTCAGGGAATTGGAAGAGGAGCAAGGGAGCTCATCACCAGGAAACGGGAATAGGGAGAGGATTGATTGTATAATGTCCAAGTGTTGTCATTGGGTAGCTGAGACACACTTGTGGAAAAGATGCACAGTTCTTCCTGTGAGAATCTTCCCAGTAAGCACAGAAATATTCCTGCTGCATAAAAGACATTAATTAGACCTCATCTTGAATACCATCTACAGTTCTGGTTTCAAGAGAAATTAAACAAGTAATGGGATTACAGCACCTAAAGGTGCTGCAGTTTTAGTATAGTACAATTCCAGTACCTGAAGGGGTACAAGAAAGCTGGAGAGGGACATTTTACAAAGGCATGTAGTGATAGGACAATGGGGAATGGCTTTAAACAGAAAAAAAGGCAGATTTAGATTAGATATTAGGAAGATCTTTACTGTGAGGTTGGTGAGGCACTGGCACAGGTTGCCCAGAGAAATTGTGTGTGCCCCATACCTGGCAGTGTTCAAGGCCACATTGGATGGGCTTTTGAGCAGCCTGGTCTAGTGGAAGGTGTCTCTGCCCATGGCAGGGGTGTTGGAACTGGATGATCTTTAAGGTCCCTTCCAACCAAACCATTATGTGATATGTTTCCACAGATGACTGTGGAAATGGAAAGCCATCTTGTGAGGAGACTAAAAATGATGTGTTTAGTCTAGCAGAGCAAAACTGATCTGAGAAGGGATGTGATTGCTCTCTATGAATACATCAGGGAGGGTAAAGAACTATTTAAGATGAAGTACAGTGCTGGCACAAGGGAAAATGTATATAAAGTAGCCTTCAATAAATTCAGTCTGGAATTAAACAGAAGTTTAAACCACCAGAGGAAAGAGTTTCTGAAATGGAATTTCTATAGGAGTATTGGGATTTAAATTCAATTGATTTTAAAAAGGAACTAGTTCATTTCAAGACAAGATCATACCACAGAATGCTTATTCCCCCGATAACCAAGAAGATGCCCAATATTACAAGCTCCCCAAGATTCCATGGTGTCTGACTGCATTCCAACATTGCAGTTCTACCATATCAGTAATTCTGAGGCTGAGTAGAGAAAAGTAGTGATCACCAGCACAGGCTTCTATTATCACCAACCTCCAAACCTAAGTCCCAATAAGTAATAGTAGATGCTGTTTCTTAGAAGAATCTTGAAATAGTTGGTGGTTATCTGAGCTTTGCCAGCATGTGCCAGAACTCTTGATTTTAATGATTGACATACCCATAGCAACGGCATTTCCTAATGCACATCAGTTATCTTGAATCACACTCAGTTCAGGCCAAGCTAAAGTAAACACTGATAAAAATAATTGAAAAATCTTGTAAAATTTCAATTAGGTGACACAGTCACAAAGTTTCTGTACATTTGCCTTACAGCAGAAATATCAAATACTTGCCTCAAATTTTTTCTGTTCTCTATGGTGAGAACTACCCAGGTGACACAGCTTTTGAACTTCTGGGTTGAAGTTCCAGCTCTATGGGGAACTGCTTTCAGTTTTCACTTGTGGAACAGCACCTTTATTTCATGCAGTCAACCAGCGTTTAGGGCAGGGGTGATGAGTTCAAATTCAAACCATTTTCTCTCCACTACACTGTATCTTTTTCAGTGACTTTTCTCAGGTCTTCAGTCAAAGGAGATTTTTATTTTCATGCCACTGAAAATGTCATGCTCATGCTCTGTACCCCTTTAGTTCTGGTAATACCAGATGTCCTTTAGAATAGCTAAGCACTACCTGCATGGTAAACCCTGCTTGGGAGATTGCTAAATTAAAAGTAAATTAATTGTTAACCTACAGTATGATACAGCGTGGTTTACTACCACAGGAAATTACATTCACACTTCAGTCACATTATACACAGAACCATGCTTTCACATAAACAGGTTCTTTGCCAACCTTTGCTTGTACAAGCAACTTAATGAGATTAGTACATGAGAGTCACTGCTGGTTCTGAACAAGACAGTACAGTGGTGACCCCCTTGAGCTAATAGTGGATGTGTGGTGAGCTGATGATAAACCCTGACTCTGAGAGGTTTCATTGAAATCAATTGAAGTGTTATACATTCTTCTTTCATATTTTTCAAGTTATGACTAGATATTAAAGACATATTGGAATATGACAGTCTTGCACAGAGATATGAATAGATATTTAAAGGAAGATTTATTTAAAGAAAACTTCTTATTAACTCTCAGACTCTACACAGAGCGAACATTTTTTATTTCACTTTAGTAAACCACCTTTAAGTTTTGTACTGGTTTAATGCTACTTTTTCTAATTCTAAAAATATAGCTTGAGTATTCAAAACTGTAAAGAATTGTAGCTCTAACAGTTAGATAGCAATTTACAAAAAGCAGTATTTTCAGGGCACATAAAACTAGAAAATTAAGGAGACAGTTTGATTTTGTGCTATACTGAATCTAACTTAACACTCTGAAGAGTCCAGCTGGATATGCATTGTGTCATCCAGCCATCCATCTTGCTGTCCACCAGCCACTTTCAAACTGCTTGGCTCTAGAGAAGCCAAGTTCCATTTTGGATTTGTTTTATGTCCTAATTTAACTTCTTTGACTGTTGATAAAACACAAAAATGCACTGATATACAGTTCTTATAAGCCTCTTGAAATAAGCACAGCTACAGAACTTGCAAATCAAGAAAGCCATCTTCCCCATCGTGATACAAGTGAATTTCTTGTAGATTGCTTGATGAATGTCTGGAATTCGTAATACACCTTACTGCTGACAGAGAGTGGATTTCTTACATTTTATATGCTGTTTGCAGCACTTACCAAGAGCTGGGTCTGTACGTATTGCAGTGTGGCTGCAAAGGAAAAAATCGTGCTACAAACACCTGCTTCCACATATTCTGTGGAAATTAAGGGTTCAAACTGCAGTGTAGCACAACTCTACCCTACCAACACAAGGGGTTCTGGTATTGGAAGTAGGGTAGCAGAGGCAGACCCTTCCTGAAGGGCCATCCTCCTACTCCAATTGTCTCATGGACTCAAAGCAAGGTCTTGTAAAACTACACTATATATATAAAATAACCTGAAGTCTTCAGCACAGTATATATTGAGATAAGTGGAATTAAATTACTAGGCAAGCAGCCTCCCTATAGTGTCTGGAGTTAGCATGATTATTGTACAATTCATATTTGCCTTTGTGTTTTGTCTTCCTGGTAAATCAGGGACTTAGGTTTGGCTTTTTTTTAGCTATTTCTTCATTCTCATAACAAGCTTCCTTCTGAACTCTTTGGGATCATTACAATGTAGATTGATGCAGACAGCCTACACTGTAAATGGAAAAGGCTGATTAAGTTATTATGTGATGCCTCTGTTAAGCAAGGATTATCCTCTTGAGCTATTCTAGAGCACTTTGTAATAACATAGTTTTAAATAGATACAGGCCCAGGTGGTAAAATACAAATGAGGATCCAAAGCTTTTCTTCCTGAAATTTGTAGCATTCAGATCCAGGTTTTCTTCAGGATCACATTAAGGCAACCAAGGACACTCATTGCACCAGGGTATGAGGGCATCACTCAGTCTTTTTATACAACTATGCCCTTGTTTGAAGAGGATCTCTTCTCTGCTACTAGGGAGAAAAATGTAGAAGCAATGTGATGGGAGGAAGAAAACATCTCAGGAAGAAATACTGACTCCACATCCCAGAAGTAGTACACAAAACAATTTCCACCATTTAACTGGGAAAGACAAATGTTACTCTTAAACCATATATGAATGCTTATTGCTACATATTCAACATGATTTTTTGTGTATTTACTCCATTTTATCTGGGACAGTATTCAGGCTGTTCTCATTCATTGATTCTAGACCTTCCCAGTCTAAACTTCTCAAACTAGTCTAAAAACCTGTAAAAGTACTTAAAAATGAAAACATGTTCTTATAAGAAAATTTATTCCTTCATAAATAAAATTGCTGTGGAAGAAACAAATTATAGAGCATTAACAGAATAAAGAGACATGATAAACAACACTGCTAATTAGCTTGCTTAGTCTTACTTGTATATTTTGATAATAGTTAATCACATTGCATTACTGTAAAACCATAGCAGTATTTGTAATGTCATCACAGATTTTTATTTCAGAAGGGAGCTTCATGTCTCCCAAACACCTAATGAAAAATAATTTCTAATTAATAATTCCTTCAGAGTAATTATGATCAGCAATATGAATGTGGGGAAACTAATGAATTGGGGAGAAAACTACATTTTGTGTTTGGCTCTGTATGCTAGAATGATTTACAGTTCTTTCTGCTTACACTGGTAATGGCTATAATTTAATTGCAAAACTTGAAGAAATGCTCCTTTTCCACCTTACTGATTCTATTTTTCCTGCAGCTGTCATTGCATTTACACTCAGAGACCGAGTTAAAATAATAGCTGCAAGAGGTTATGAGAGAAAGGGAGATAGCAGATTCACCTTCTGCAACAGAGCCTATACTGAAAAGCTGACTTCAGTGGTCTTGTCTCTACAAGATACACTGTGAGCTAATCATAATGAATGTTGCCTCTCAGCCCCCTCCTCCTACTATATTTTGATATGGTGACCTGTACATTCCGGTAATTTATTTGCTGAACTATGTTTCCCAGAAGACCTGAAGGACAGACAGGGGAGCTCATCATCTACTGCAAGAGTCTGGTTCTCAGCCCTGGGATACAGAGAACAAGCTCTTTTTGAAAGCCATTACCCTGGGACAGTTCTGCCTCTCTCCACCATTATTTTCCATGCCCTCCCGTGTGCCTTAAAGATTTCTTCACTAGAATAGGATACCATGACCCGAAAGGCTTTGCATCTTTTTTTTAAGACATGTGAACTTTTGCTTTGGATCTTACTGAAATCCCTGTGGTGGGATGATGGTCTTACCAATACAATGGCTTGGCCACAAACTGGATGTGTCAGACACGTTCACACATATAAAAAATTTACTCAGTCCTGAAGATTTATTTCAGGGAACGCACAGGCACTGCTCAAAACTAGTACTCTTCAAACAGAAACACAAAGAATAGTCAGGATGTGAATCCTGGGCAGATCACCTGACTGTGCTTTGTTTCTGTGGAAAGCAGACAGGCTGCTACCATGCTGCTTTTGGAGCCAGTGCTTGCACACAATAAAACCTCACATTACCTCAATGTAAGTTTTGCTAAATGCCCAGTTTAATATTTTCAAGGTGTCTCTGACTTTTTAATAGTGTGTATGTAAAGTCTTCTACTTTGAAAAGCCTCCAGTTTACTGTAGAAGTGGCAAAGCTATGAAAGTGGATGTGGGCACTGTAATATCACCTGTCATCTGGAAAGATCAATTACTGAATAAGTGCAAGGTTTGGATGTCAGTTTTGCTGTGCTTGGTCCTAGAGTTAGTATGCAATTGCTGAAAGGCAGAAATAACAAATGATGCCATCCAGGTGACATGACCTGCATTTTTAGGAACATCTAAACACATTATGGGCTTTAATTCCAACTATGAAATACACTACAAAGGCTCAGCAAACCAGTAACCCCATCCTTTTAAAAAACTGAATTACTCTGTGGCAATGACCACCCCCAGCAATGACCACCCCCAGCTACCATGTAAGCTGGTCTTAACTGGCTTTTAAATCATAGCCAAGATGCTGTCTGAGTGGTGCTCAGTGCAGGATGGCAGAAGATGTAAGATGTAGGACAGGGCAGGGGGAAGCCAAAGGGACTTATTGTGATTACGTCTGTCATCTTGTTCTTCGGGCTGCAAGCTGATTTGGCTCTTTAGGCCACTTCAGAGTTTCTCTGTGTGGCACCTAGATGCCCATGTCTGCAAGGAATCTTTCAGCACACTGCTAGATCATCTTAAAAGCTCCAGATCAGATGCCAGGATCCATGAATTTAAAGCACGTTTGAAGATCATTAGCATTTTTTAATAGTGTATGTGAGAACAACTAATGCATTTTACTTTCTGACTCCAGAAATACTCAGTGTTGATGTTCATGGACTTAAAAAATTTTGTCCTGTGGTTTGCTTCACTGTTTCTAAAACAATGTTTCCTTTCAGCATGTCTATTCTCATCTTAAATGTATTATTTCTGCTGAGACATCAGTTTTGATTAGAGTTGGCTTCCTAGCCGAAGGTTCTGAAAAAGCAGTCTGGACTGCCAACGAGTCTGTGATCAGATGTTGTTCTGTCCTACTAGCTACCTTACAATGTGTCCTTTTGTATTTATCAGAAGCTGCTAAAACCCCCCAAAAATGGTATTCATATATATCTCCTCAATGTATGCAAAAATAACATAAGCATAAAGTATATTCACTTTGGTCATCGTATTATGTTTTCAAACCAGTATTAGAATATAGAAGAATATTAGTACTGAATTGGCAGAGCATAATTCATTTGTCTTCTCTCCCCCATGACTCTCACCTGTGTACCCTGGCTCTGACACTAGACAATTAAACCCTTTTTACTCCCCGGGGATTCCACATTCCCCCCTGCTTTTAAAAATCAGAGTAATGTCTGCTACTTTCTGGTCAGCCTGGGGTGTTTCTTCTCCAGTGCTTACTGTAGGACTGGTAGACCTTCACCTGGGAACATCAGGTAGGCAGTAATGGACCTACTGGGCAGGTCTAGGGAAGCAAAAGCTGCAGGGTGCCCTGTTTAGGGGAGGCTATGAGTTGTCCTGTGGTTACAGCTGGCTTAAGCCAGCTCCAACACCTTCTTGAGTCATGACTCAAAGCTGCAGCCAGGCAGGGGACCCTCTGGCATCCTGGCTCATATGTTTAAGAAAGAATGGCAGTTGCAAGAGACAAGAGTCATAAGAGGAGATCTGTGAAGAAACGTATCTTGGAAATGGAAGGAGAAACAGAAGGGATGTGTGGAACGGGATGACACAGATGCACTCTTGGGAGAAGGTGAGTCATGCCAGAGCAGGGGCCTCCCTCAGGGTTTGAATCTGTGACACTCCTCAGGGAATGCAGTCCATGGAGGCAGTCCAGAGCAAAGGGAAACTATTAAGCAAGAAGCAGCAGATGGAAAACCTTATTCACACAACCTCAACATCCTGCACCTCCCACCACCTCACCAAAGGATTTGGGAGGGATGAATGTATTGCACAGCAAAACCAAAGGAAATGGAGGCTAGGAAGTGGGGAGAAGAGGTACTTAACTGAAACAGGCTGTTTGCTATGACACAAGTGAGAGTTTTACCAGCCTTATTGGGAAGGATAAAAAGGTTCCCTTCTCTTAGCACTCATTTTATTTTCATTTACTCCCAATGCCTTTGTCCATTAATAAGTTTTCTGCAAGAACAAAAGCTAAATTGTATTCTTACCAAGGATACTGATACACTTTAGTCAGGGAATCTAACTCAATATAGCTCATGGAACAGAGGAGGGCCACAAAGCACAAAAGTCTTGTGGATTTTGGGAAAAGTCTTATTTCATTAGAAAAATCTTGTGCCTTTTTTTTTTCCCTCTGTGAAAACCAGATAAGTTGTTTCAATGGAAAATTACATTTTTACCATTTATTCATTTCCAAGTAGGAAACAGTCAATCAGTCTTGTTTGGACACACCACTCCAAGCAGTTTTTATACAGTATTAATTAGAGACTTTCCTCAAAAAAGCTCTATGAGAAGCCAGACATTGTCCTCTTAGAAATAAAGATGTGGTGGTAAGGAAGGAGAGTTAAGTCCTCTATGATAGACTCACTCCAGATGGAAGATACAGAAGGTTGTGAAAGCTACTCTCATAGATGGGATTGTTCAGTACTTAGAGCAAGATGAGATTTTGGAGAAAAGGCTATGATATTATTACAACCTGGTACAATTCAGTACTTGATACAAGTTTGGACTGAATAAAATAAGTCTTTCATAAGCAAGTGCAATCACTTCAGATACTGCTTGGTCTTTATACTGTTCTGCATGGTTTAGATGGGTACTCCTTGAAAATAATGTTCTATAGAAAAGGACATAAAAAAATTAATATACCACATATTAGACATGCAAGAACAGTCTCTCACTGCAGTGGCTTAATTTCTATTACTTCTCCCAGAATTCTGAGTTTCTAGGCATAGTAATCACAGAGAAGACATTTTATTTCTAATCCAGGTTCACAGGAGGACTTGCAGAAAGGTTACCCTTTCAGGAAAGCGTCCACATCTTAAAAATTACTTGAGAACCAGTAGCATAGGTTAATATGCCCTGGAGCACCTCAGAGCTGAGTGTTTTCCACTTCAAAATTTACCTATGTGGGAGCTCTTGAAAATGTAGGCAACATTAACAGAATGAACAGGACAATCTGGTGGCTACATTTCTGAGAACCTGGCTTTTCTGCTGTAACTTTTCCAGCTCTCAGACTCCAAGTGGTATAGTCTGAAAACAAAATTAAATGCTGAGTAGACATTTTTTCAGACTGTTTCCAATATATTATAAATCATATACATTATAATGCAGCATGTCATATCACATCATGTTTCATAGTAATTCAGTAACTGCAAAATTAACTTCATGACTTAAAGCCCCTCTGGTCTCATCTAATATATGCATTTTCAGAACCTAAAAATACTGTCAGGTGTTTACATTGCAATTTGAGGTCTTGCTATTGAAATCTGATTGATACAAATAAAGCTGTTATTTGAATAGTTTTTTTCTTCTCCCAGTAGATTTGGTAATAGATCCAGGTATTTTTAGAAGCAAAGAGGATTCAGATATATTTTAGGCCTCTGTTACAAAGCACAAGTACTCCTCACATGATTATGTACCTTCTGCAACGTCAGCTTTCTTTTTTCGGGTAGCTTCAACTAATGAAATATGAATGTATAAGTAGCTGCTTAGAATACTTCTTTTTCCCCTCTCTCACACCTACCTCTTCCCCCTCTTCTTCCCCCCTTCCCCCTCCCCCCCTC
>NDXB01001195.1:0-19744 GCA_002631895.1 Agapornis roseicollis | reverse complement strand
AAAAAAAAATTTAAAGAGGAAAAAAAAAAAAAAAAAAAAAAAAAAAAAAAGGAATCAGAACACATAAACTTTCTTAATTTTTAATGCAGGCTTACTTGGTGTGGGAGAGAAAGTATAAGATGTGGCTGATGAAAAGACTCAGCACTTCCTATTAGCTAAATGTCTTCCTATTATTTATTTGTTATGAATACAGCTAATTGTGCCAGCTACGGGAACCTACATTTAAAGAATAGCCCTTGATCTTTAAATGCTAGCAAGATGAACAGGGAAAGAGAGAATTAATGGTAGATCCACTTTTAGTGGTCATTTTTGCAGTAACTTGTTTGGTGTGAGAGATAATTTACAAAGCAATAAGAAGGAATGTATCTGCCAGCCTCAAGCCCATCTCATAGATTTTGCTGATGTCCAGAGTCCCCATGTTTGCTGATGTTTGCTGACTCCACAGAAGCCAAGACTCTATTGTCATGCTGTGACCATGCCTGGAAGGAGAACTGCATGATGGTGCAGTCCCATCCCATGCCTGTCACAGTTGTTGAGATCCTTGAACTGTCACAGGAGTGTTCAATTAGTGAGAAGCATTTGAGGTCAACTGAGTGCTGCCTAAGCCTAGGCACCATTACTGTTCTAACAGGTCCCAACTGACTCGCTTTAGGCATGGCTGGGCTGTTTAACCCCTGCAGCTCTGGATCTTCAGACCTTCTGCTTCAGCCAGCATGGCTGTGAGTCATTGGGTTGCCTGAACACAAGCTGGAAGCTTAGCGTTATAACTCCTCATTGTGTAAGAACTATTGGTCTGAGCACCTGGCCAAAACTTGAGGTCTTGTAACTTGTTTTCATAAAAGAAAGAGATTGATGATGAAGTTAAGTTTTCCTTGGTGAAACTGTAAGTCTATAAAGGACATAGAGTCTTGTTTCCTTGACTACAAGAGGAATCAAACAAGACATTATTTCTTCACTCCCAATTCCAAACCTATTTCAGCTGAACACATCACTGAAAACTATTCTTCCTTGCTTTTTGCTCCGCATTTTCTCTGTCAAGCTACTATTACATCTGATGATTTCTTTTTGCCTTCTTGGTGTTTCTTTCTGTGCTACTGCCCATGCAAAGCTCTTTTATCAATGTCTTTCACACTCCTGAGCAATTTTAGTGTTGTCTGTACCAGTGCTGGCAGCAGAAGACGCAGTTGTTTAAGCTGTATGGGCTCATAAGGAATTTCTTACATCTGCTCTTAAAAAATGACGACAGTTATATGCTCCCATTTTAATAAGACTTAATCCATCCCATATGAGTATATCTGCATATAGATAATGGGTTGCATAAACATATTATGGCAAGTGTCTCACCAATGGCGAAAGAACCAATAGAGCGTGAGTCTGGTTATACTTCTGTTTCCTCTCTCTTTTTTTTTTTTCCAATTATAGTGACATTTAAAATAAAAGTGAAGTAGCACAGGCCTTAGACAGCTCTTTTTTCCCTATACTATGCTGGTTTAAAGAATTTGATCAGGACTTCCTTATGATCCTGTTTTCTATTCAAAGAGAACGATCACTGCTACAAACAGTGGGATTGATCAGCTTTGTGATCCAGTGATAATGCACATCAAAGTATTAAAAGACAGGTTTTTAATATTAACATTTATTAATATTATCATTCTTGAAAAGATTAATATCTTAAAGCTTCCTGCACTCCATAGGAATGTTTTATCACCTGCCATATCCATCACAGCATTGTGCATTTTTACTGTTCTACTTCAGCACACTAACTAGACTGGCCAGCAATTCAGCTTGGCTTGCTTTCTTACCATTCAGCAAACAGCTTTTCTGGTACATGTGGCTTGTACTTAACTGTGGTACTTCTATTGGACACAGTTTAAAAACTTGCTGCACCATGATAGGGAAGTTCCTCACCTCACCAATTTTGTGCATCAGTGCTGACAAGACCATAGTCTGTGGCCCTCATCATTCAAGGCAGAAACTTCCTTCTAACAGAGTTGAGATTCTCTTATAATAAACTTGCTTAACACTGTTCCTGTAAATGGTTCATAAAAAGCTTGGAAGTCTCTGTTTATAAAGGGAAATTAAGGAAGGGCATTGCATACTTAGTTATATGTTTCAGTCAGGCCACGAGTATGACAAACAGACAGAAATGAATGGATTTACAGAGAGGAAGACATCCCTGGAAACAGAAAGGCTCAAAACCCTTTTCATAATGCCAATAGGTGTTTCAGCAATGTTTGGAGAGGGCATGGAACCTCCAGCAGTGTGAGGTTTGAGGAAAGTCTACTGGTCCTATCTTGGGTCAATAAAATAGCTCTCAGGGTCTCCAGGTGAGCTCTCAAGATCCTTTCCAGCTTTCTTGGTGATTACAATAGGAATAAAGAGAAATGTAATTAAATCCTCTTGTTCAGCCTGGAGAAGAGTAGGCTTCAGGAAGGCCTTATAACAGCCTTCCAATACCTTAAGGGTGCATATAAGAAAGCTGGAGATGGACTTTATACATAGGCATGGAGTGATAGGACAAGGGAGAATGGCTTTAAACTGAAAAAGGGTAGATTTAGATTAGGCATTGGGAAGAAATTCTTCATTGTGAGGGTGATGAGGCAGTGGAAGAGGTTGCCCAGAGAATTTTTGGCTGTCCCATTCCTGGAAGAGTTCAATGCCAGGCTGTACAGGGCTTTGAGCAGCCTGGTCTAGTGGAAGGTGTCTCTGCCTGCAGCAGAGGGGTCGGAACTGGGTAACTTCTAAGGTCCTTTCCAATTCTAACCATTCCATGATTCTGTTCTATGAAATAACACTGAAAACCAGAAAAGTTCAAGGCACTTTTGTGTAGATTGCTACCTGTTGGAAAACATGGAAACCTTGGTCATATGCATATTGCCACATCATTTTCCCTCATTATGGTGTCCCATTGCTCAATGAGTCTCCGCACTAGATTCCTTTGCAGTCTTCAGAAAACCCTTCCTTAGCTGACTTTCATTTTCATAATGGCACACTGCCCTTCATTTAACATCAATCTTAAGTGCTTTGGCAACTTTATTCTGTTCTTAATCTCTCTCAAGCCTAAATAAAAACCCAGACAAAATAAGCATTTTTAAATGCATGTAAGAGGTGTTCTCTTCTCATGATGTGTGCTCGTTTTACCAAATGTGCATAGGACTTTACAATGTGACACATGTTTAAACTGGTGAATCAATAACAAGTGGGAAAAGGGGGAAAAGGCAGCTGAATTCTTTTCCACTGAACAAAAGCTAATGTGTACCTATTGGTGGGTAAGGGAAACAACCTTAAGAACTGGAAAAGCTTCACCTCCTCATTGATTTCTGCCATTTTTTCCATTTTTTCCAAGTCCTTGTCAGAGGATCAGGGAAGCCAGAGCAGCCTCTTGCTAAGCTCACGCAGCTATTTTATGTTGGAAGTGCTGACCAAAATACCCTCAGGTGCACAGCTATGGTTGGAGAAATTGTGATTATTGTCCTGAGTACTTGCCATGGGAAAACTAACTGTCGATTCTTAATGGGTACCAGATGGGACCACAGCTCTTACTTTTGCAAAGTATTTAGAATAGTATTAGAATACTATTTAGTATTTACAAGAAGAATTACAGGGAAAAGTATGATAACCAGCAGATTAGTGCTACTATGAATTTTATGTGATTTAAAACTATTTACCACTGCCAGGAAGAGCACAAATGGAAATGCAATGTGTTTCTCAAGCCATCCCAAGCAGTTTTTTAAGATGCTGTATAAAATGTGAACTTAACCCTGTGAGCCTTTCTTCTTTAATATATCACTTGTGTAAAGACCTGGAATGATGGTTCAGACACTGAATAGAGGTATAAGTGATTCACTTCAGCTGCCCTTACATTCTGTGTATAACTGAGATACCCACTTTCATCTCTCTCTACAGTCTACAGAGAGAAGCGGGCACTTAGACAAATCATAATGATTCATTTGATGCTTCTCTGAAGTACTCTGAGGTGAGCTGGTCTCTGTTTGTGCTTGTTTCCCCTCATTGTCTATAAGGAGAGCCCAGACACCTAGGCAGACATAAATGTCTAAACCTGGGGAAAAGTCTCACCCCACAGTCCTCTCTTTCCTGATACAGATGGAGCCATAAGAATTAATTTAACTTCCAGTTTCTCCTCTAGCTTCCCTGCTGAATGTGTTGATGGGATTTGTGATATTGATGTTTCGCAAATAGAATCAAGAAATAGTATGAAAGCTATGAATTTTCTTAAGTCAAGGCCCTCTCAACTCGCAGTAATAATTCCTCACCAAAAGTTACAGAAGTAGGCACCAAATCAACAAAGCACTTAAATACATGCTTAACTTTAAATATGAAGTTAGCAGTTATTAACAAGTTAAGCACTTGATTAAGTGCTCTGGTGGATCTAAGCCCTCTTTTTTAAACCAACATCCGCCGCCTTCTTGCCAATAGAGCTCAGATGGTAATGAAATATTCAGTTGGGATGTTCTACAAAGGAAAAGCATGTCTTCTGTGCCTGAAACAAAGCTTCCCTTTGGGTTTTAATGAGAAACCTTACTTTAAAAATAATAGGAGGAAAAAAGATGAGAGAAATTTTCCCTTTCAGCTCTGTTCTGTAAAGCCATGAGTCAGTATTTTTATTGAAACAAGACATGCTCCTTTTGTTCTTTCCTTCTTAACTTGTAAAATTTAAAGTAGTTTTACAAGGAAAATCTGCAATTCTATTTGGCATGAAAAATGCTAGAGAAAAGTGCTAAATTGGCAATGAAGGGAAATATTTGTACTTATCAACTTTACTGATTCAATAATAGAATTTAGAGTATGAAGTCATAAACACTGTTCTGATAAAAAAATCAGTTGACAAAAAGTTTTTGCTTAAAGGAAAAAAATTATTTCTGATGGACACAACCCACCCAAACCTTTTGTAATATATATTTAACTTTTCTTGCTAGATATTTAGTAATGTTTCTTTCTCTTCTCTTACTTTATTTTTAGAGTTATACTTATTGCATTTAATCTAAGGTTACACCACACGGTGTTCAAATTAATGTTTTACATGCACAGGTTCAGGGAATCCATTTAATGTTCCTACAGTAACTGAAACTCATATTGGAGGTACGTCTCCAAACTCTGAACTCAGATTTTAAATTAATTACCTCAATCTTTTGGAAGATGAAAGATCAGTTGGTTGCTGAAGACACTCCTGACCTAATCTAAAATATCGATGACATCAAAGCTCTCCTATTGCCATTCTAATATTTCTGCAAGGCCCAGATATGAAAAAACCCGGGTAATAACTGGAACACTCCCATCTCACCTATATATATACCCACATTTGTAATTGCTCCTACCTTTTTAAAAAAAAATATGGTGGAAATTAAAGAATTTTGTAACCTGAAGGTTAACTCAAGGAATTCTTAATAGGGAAGGACATCAAGGAGGCTTCATGCAATTTCAAAAATTATAGGGATGCTGTGGAAAATGCTCCATGAGCAACCACTTTCCTTTTTGTAGCATAAAGAATTCAGTTTAAGCACAATTGTCTACTATATCTGTGTCACAGCAGAAGATAACATCTTCATGCATGTAAAAAAACAACTTACCATTTGTATGAGAAATTTTAGAGAATTTCCTGACTTGTATAACCAAAAAGCCCTCATCCACCATAGTGCAAAGTCAGTGTTTCATAACCAGAATAAGTATGTAGCATTGAAATTATTAGCAGAACACACATTAAGGAATTATCTGCCTACCCTTGATAACTATAGGCAGCTGCAGCTTTAGCAGAAACAGCTTTCTGCATGGGCCTGGAGTGCCTCAATGTGATGCATATAGTTTGATTCCCATGGCTGTATGGAGCTCTGGCAAATTTGCAGGGAATGCAGACTTCCACTTGGTTTCAGGATACTGAAGCACTCAGTTTAGAGGTAAATGCAATGTATTTATTTTTACAGAAGGCATTATCCAACCCGTCTTCTTCCTTAAATTTGTATCTCTATACAGCATTCATCCATTTCCGTGACATTTCATAAAAATACATTGAAACTAGCCTATACAGTCTTCTTCTGTTGCCCATTTCTGCTAGGGCAGCTACTATTGCTTTTTGTTGACTCTTTCTTCCTGAGGAATTTGTGAAACAAGATCCAGATGTTAAATTCAAGTACTTTCCTTTATCCTCTTTATAGAATAAGACTCTGGCTCTACAGGCTCTTCATCTGCAGTCACCTCCATAGTACTGCCTCACTTGTAATTTCTTCTCATTCAAATTCATGTTGTTCCCAGGATGTGCCCAAGTCCTATTAGAATACTATCTTTATTTCACTGGATCAGAATGTATCAATATGATTCAGAGGACACCTAATCCTTCTCAAAGTTATTGGGAAAAATGAGGGACTATTTATTTTCTCTGCTCCTTACTGCTACCTAACACCATTTGAATGTCAGCTTGCATGTGTAATAAAATAATAAATATATTTATTTTAAATGAAAATTATTTAACTTAGTCAATTATTTAGTCAATTATTTAACTTAGTCACAGAATGAAATATTACCTTCAAGTTCAAAAAGAGGTAGCTGTCAGAATCCACTGCTAAATGAATTGCACATTTAAAATATACATTTTAAAGGTGTTAATTATGGACCACATTTCGAAAGCTGCTACTTGCACTTTTTTAGGTACCTCCCTTTCTGGGAGACGACTGTTTGGACCCTACCAAGTATCACAGTGTCCATTCCCTTAACAGAATGCCCAGATCCAAAACCACTCTGACTGGCAGAATGTTCAAAGAGAAAGGCTTCGAAGTGTCCTGGAAGTAGGACTTTTGATCTAAGTCTAATGCCTAAGAGAAGGAATTAAAGGTAGAGACTTCCCCACACCATTGACAAAACAAAAATACTTATTCCCTACAAGTCACTGGATCTTGGAACAGGTGGAGTGGGAATAAATTAACTACTCACTTATACTTTTGGAAAAAAAAATACAGTACAATCATTAACATTTGAATGTGCTACATTTTTCAAAAAGTTTTATTCATTATTACTTGAAATGTATGGATGTTTTCACCTTTTGGCTGATAAATTCGGAAAAAAGCTATAATTATCTGAAGCTGAAAGAAAAATGGTAATGGTGTGGTTTATTTGGTGAAATTTACTCTTCATATAGAATCACAGAACTATAGAATAGTTAGAGTTGGAAAGGACCTTAAGATCATCTAGTTCCAACACCCCTGCCATGGGCAGGGACACTTCACACTAAACCATGCCACCCAAGGCTTCATCCAACCTGGCCTTGAACACTGCCAGGGATGGAGCACTCACAACCTCCCTGGGCAACCCATTCCAGCATCTCACCACCCTAACAGCAAAGAATTTCTTCCTTAGATCCAATCTAAACCTCTCCTGTTTATTATTGAACCCATTACCCCTTGTCCTGTCACTACAGTCCCTAACAGAGAGTCCCTCCCCAGCATCCCTATAGGCCACCTTCAGATACTGGAAGGCTGCTAGGAGGTCTCCACGCAGCCTTCTCTTCTCCAGGCTGAACAGCCCAAGCTTTCCCAGCCTGTCTTCATATGGGAGATGCTCCAGTCCCCTGAGCATCCTCGTGGCCCTCCTCTGCACTTGTTCCAACAGCTCCATGTCCTTTTTATGTTGAGGACACCAGAACTGCACACAATACTCCAGGTGAGGTCTCACGAGAGCAGAGTAGAAGGGCAGGATCACCTCCCTGGACCTGTTGGTCACACTCCTTTTGATGCAGCTCAGGATACGGTTGGCTTTCTGTGCTGCAAGCGCACACTGCAGTCGGCTCATGTTCATTTTCTCATTGACCACCACCCCCAGGTCCTTCTCCGCAGTGATGCTCTCAATCTCCTCTTTGCCCAACCTCTAGCTGTGAATGGGATTGCTCTGACCCAGGTGTAGGACCTTGCACTTGGCATGGTTAAATTTCATGAGGTTGGCATCAGCCCACCTCACAAGCATGTCAAGGTCCCTCTGGATGCCATTCCTTCCCTCCAGTGTATCCACCGAACCACACAGCTTGGTGTCATCAACAAACTTGCTGAGGGCGCACTCAATCCCACTGTCCATGTCAGCGACAAAGATGTTGAACAAGACCAGTCCCAACACCAATTCCTGAGAGACACCACTCGTCACTGGCCTCCAGCTGGACACTGAGCCATTGACCACAACTCTTTGCGTGCTGCCATCCAACCAGCTCTTTATCCACCAAGGTACTTCAGTAAATCAGTGCTGTGTAAATTAGAATCACACATCTGCCTTCAAGTGATGTTCCATTTTTTTATGACTGTCTCTGAAGTATTCTGTTTGTGTTTCTAATCTAGCTATGTCTCCTTGCGTTTAAAGAAATGCAATTTTTGCACCTCTCTAGGAGTTTGACTGAGTATTGATTTCCAATCTGGAGAATTATTCACCAAAACTGAGAAATTACACTGCCAGAGTAATTATTCCTACTATTAAATGGAACTATAGGTATATTATATATGCTTGAAGGAGCAACAACTATAAAGTAGTGATGATAATTGCTGTAATGTAATTTTCCTTAATTGGAGTTATTATCCAACTCTTTATCTTGTCCCTTACCTGATGTAAAAGACACTTTTTCTCACCTTATAAAAGACCTAGCAAAAATGATTGGCCTTATACACCGTTAGTTTACCCCACTGCAAAGATTCTGTAAGTTTCAGCTCCACAGCACTGTACCAAGATCTCAGGAAAGGGACCTGGCTGCTCAGGTTTCCCACAGTTCTTGAATGTTGGAAGCATAGTGCGTCCCTGAAAACCTCTACAAAAAAAGGACAGCCGAGACAATTATCAGGCCCATGTGTTCACTCCATGACAGCTTTTTGCAGCTGCCTCAAAGGGTAGTGCTGCAGAATCACCTTGCAGGAGACCAAATTAAGGAGCTACAGATTAAAAGAAGTACTTACTATAATATCTTTTACTGTTCAAATTGTTATTATTAATAGAAACTGGGATGAGCTATATGGCCCATTGTTGCTGCCAGTGAGTTCTGCTGGCCTTGCGTAGATGATAGGCTCTTAGTATCCTGAGTTCATCAGTTCTTGTCAATTCAATAGGACCATCAGTTTCTGGAACTTCAGATGTTGGGAGACTTTCACACTTTAGCTCTCAGCATACCTTTATTCCTACCCTTCAGTCTGCTGTTTTCTGGGAGACCTCTCTCCATCCGCACCAGTAGCTACCTATACAACCCATTCATACGAATTCACACCAAAGGAGCTTTTACTACTATCTCACCTGATAACGGAAGGTAGCAATACGATTTAATTTCTCAGTACAAAAACTGAGAAATTAATAAGAAATGAACGTAATTTTTTTTTTGCTGTTTGCCCCTGGGTAAAAAATACTCACTGCAAAATCCTTTCCATTCATCAGCTGGCCTATAGAGTTTGCTATCCCTATTTTTCTTGTTAAACATATACTTAAAATCTATGTATTGTTTGTGGTTTGATTCTGCTTAATTGCAGGTGTCAGAGGGGATACTTGCCTATGGGAAAACCAGCAGAACACACAGGATTGGGCACTATGTTTTGAAATTAATACAATGAAATATACAGATACAAAAAATAGTCACATTAATATACAATTATGTTGCAACTGTGCAACCTTAACACCATGTTAATAGAAGTTTCTTACATTTAGTGTGCAATGTGTTTGAGAAAACATATGGCACATAATCCTCTTCAAATGGTTTTCGAAATGAAAAGGTGTCCTCTATGAGCCTTTGCCACTGGTGAGGGGAACGTTTTCTTATTTCTCTGGGTGATGGAACCCCATGATGAGCAGATTTGCATAACAATTAACTTCTAAAAATAATTTAGAACCTCCCAGATGAGAAATCAGCTTCAGGGTGGTTGAAAGGGGAGACATTCTTTATTAATATGACTGCATAAACAAGACATCCAAGCAGTGTAGACAGTCCCTCAAAAGGGGACATAATACTTCCTATGCACTATAGAGACTGCAAGGTGGTGTTTTGCTTCCATTTTTTCTGCAGAAGCATTAGAACCATAAGAGAGAGAAAGACTTCCTTTAGCAGCAGAAACTCGTCTATTCTAATAAAGTGTTTGAAAGATTAAACTCACCATTGTTTTTGTACACATGCAAAAGTGCAAGAATCCCCTTATTCTTCACAGCCCTTCTGCCACACTGAGGGGGGAGATGTTCTGTTTTCACTTACTGTCTCCCTGGCAATCTGGGGTGTGGACAAGGAAAAGGCTAAGGCAGGGAAAAGCCATGAATAGGAGAATTTGTAATTTAGAGCTGCTTGTGGTTTCACACAACCAAGGCTAGTCCTAGGATAACACACTGCATCTGAAGTTAAAACCTCTCTCCCACAGAAAGAAATCAGTTTATTCAGTGAAATTTGTTCTGTCATGTACTCTGCTGTAGGGCTTTCCCTCACACCTTTCTCTTCATTACTCAGAAGGCAAGATCCAATGTACACCAAAGCCAACCAACTGCTTCTCATCTTTACTGGAGTATGTGCCCATTTATCTGTTTTGATAGATTTTGAGAGAGTTCATGCTGCTTTGCAAAGCATGCCCCAAACATCTCACACCCTAGTTAAGCTATTCCATACAAAGACACTCCCACTGCTGCTTCCCTCTGGTGTGACCATCAATATAAGTTATCCAGCTTGGTGTGAGAAGACATGGGTCTATTTTCAGTGTCTTGATGCTTGTCTCACCAAACAACTTCCCAGAGAAGGAGAAACAGCTAATGGAGCTTCTTCTGAAGTACAAATGCACATCACAAACCAACAAATGTTGTCTTTAGTTTCTGGTTTTTGAATGGCACAACATTTTTCACATTGGCAGTAGAGATATTATGTAATTAAATTATTGTAGTAATTGTACAATATTGTATTAATGTAAAATACATTATTGTAAATTACAATAATAAAAAACACTGGCAAATCAGTTGCATAATATTTTTATCCTCAATATTTAGAAAACACTGCAAATCTCACAAGAAAGCCATGAGATTTCATTCCCCAGTTTTGTATCTGAAGTAGTTCAGGTAAGTTTTGACAGATCAGCCAACACATGGCTTACTTAGCTAGGTTACACCATTCATGATGTTGAGGTTTACCCTCTGCGTGTAATCTGAGCAACGGGAAGGAGTTTGTCCAGCATTCTGGCTGGTGTGCATGCTGCTGTCAGGAAAGGGCTTACTGGGGTCCCCAAGAGCTTAATGTTTCTCAGAAGTGTTTTGTAATATTTTGACAATATTTTCTGTTTGGTATTTACATCTTTACCAAGCTGTGTTATTTTTTTTATATCTTGTGTATATGTATTATGCATACATAAATATGCATAAATGCAGGCTTCTTTTTGGAAGTGTGGCCATTCTTAGTGCCCATTGATGGTTTTGGTGGCAGCTCAAAACATAACATCGTGTAGAATAGTTTGGGTTGGAAGGGATCTTTAAAGATCACCTAAAACAGTCCCCTTGGGCTGAAAGATCCCCCCTTGATGGAGACATCTTCCACTAGACCAGGTTGCTCAAAGCTCCATCCAACCTGGCCTTCAACACTGCCAGGGATGAGGCAGCCACAACTTCTCTGGGGAGCCTCTTTCAGTGCCTTACCATTCTTATCATAAAAACAAAAACAAAAACAAAAACAAAAACAAAAACAAAAACAAACTTTATGTCCAATCTAAATCTACCCTTTTCTAGTTAAAAACTGTTACTTCTCGTACTGTCACTACAGGCTTTGGACAGTACACTCCATCTGTCTTACAAGCCCCTNAAAACAAAAGCAAAAACAAAAACAAACTTTATGTCCAATCTAAATCTACCCTTTTCTAGTTAAAAACTGTTACTTCTCGTACTGTCACTACAGGCTTTGGACAGTACACTCCATCTGTCTTACAAGCCCCTTTTATATATTGAAAGGTCACAAAAAGGTCTTCCTGGAGCCTTCTATTCTCCAGGCTGAACAAGCTCAGCTCTCTGGAGCTGTTCACTGAATTTCAACATCTGAAACCCAGTGCCATTGTCTATGAAGTTATCTCTATTGATCTTCTTATTGGGGAGATATTTGACAAAATCAGTAACTTTTTAGCTAGATAAAATTAGTTCTGAGTCAAATGAAAAGCAAATCAGTTATTTATTACAGCTTTGTCTTGGTCTTATAATACAGGTATGTTCACCTAACTCAGTATTTTAACTGTTGAAGAACAAGAAAACACACAGGTATTTTCCAGACCATATTTCATTTTCATCTTGTGAGACAACCTTGTAAATTAGACTAAGTCATATTTTATTTAGGTGAATAATACCACAGTCCTAAAACTGCTCCTTTCTGTCACAGGACAAGAAAAGCCCCGTTTAAGAAAAGCCCATTACATTCTAGTTCACCACTCTATTTGCTGCTGATTTGAGTTTGGGGTTTAGGTGAGGAAGAAATAAATCCTTGCCTGTTTGAAAAATTGAAAATAGTATTGAAATGAGTGAACTGAATTTTGAATGGATAATAATACCATTCAGATGAAGGGAAGCCTGACTGGGAGACCACAGCAGGAGACTGTGGAGTACCCTGTTCATCCCCTCCTTTTCAGGTTCCAAACATATTCTTGGTGCTGTAGATAACTGAAGAGAATGAAAATAATTAAATCTCATACTTCAAGGCTTAACCAGTTCTCACCAGAGATCAAAAAGGATCTCCCATCACCATCATTCCACAATTTGGGGGGGTTGCTATGCTCTGTAGCACTGGGGCTTGGTCCTGAATAAAGGCAAGAATATTGGACCAGAGCTCTGTTAAAACACTCCTAGGCACCTGGCAAGTATCTTGGTCAGTATGGCCTAAGACTCATCCCTGGTTATGGATAAGGAAGGGATCTTGTACCAGCTTGGGACTTTGATGGTGTTTGTAGCCTGGACATAGTTAGCCATAAGGTTTACCCAGGTGTACCTTAGCTCATTAGTTCTTTACATGTCAAAAGTGTAGGATGTTAGTGGAGACCTGGTCTCCATACATGGTACATAGCTGAAGTTCTTCGGAAGAATTAATTACTACCTAAAACTTCAATGGGTTTGTTTCATGAAATCTGGGTGAGCCCTGATACGTGTCAGTATGAAAGAGATTGTCATAATCAATCTAGTGATCTCCATTAACCTCCCTTTCTAGGACATGTATTGGACAATGTTATGCTTTCCTCTCATTACTTTCACCAATTTTTCTGAAGTAATGACAACTGTATTTTAAAAACATAACCTCTGCCCCACACCCTGAAAGTCTGTTTAGAATGTGAAACTCCATTTCATTTTGAAGGGATTGAATAATGCCAGGTATAATTTGAAAGATTCATAACTTCAGGCTGATCACAAAAGGGCACTTTCCAGTCCTTTTAATCTTTTTCTCCTAACGTGTCTAATTAATTTAAAAGATTAATTCCTTCCTTTACACTGCCTTAGTTATTTAAGAAAACTGTTGCTTTTACAACCTTATATTCCGTTTATTCTCCCTATTTCCCCAGTGCCCACTAGGTCTTGCTGGACTCTCAGTGCAAGAAAGGAAGGACAGAAAAATGATTAATTAAAAGACAGAAAGATAATGAAAATTAATTCAAGCCTGGCAATACAATAACACCTCTTTTATCACAATATCTATTAAGATCTAGTTTAGGATACCAGTACTGGAATTTTTAATCACAGCATACTTGGGTTGCAGATGACTTCAAATTCAGCACGCGGACTGCTGCATTGCTTAATCCAGGAATAAGTGTGGAATACATTAAAAGAAACAAGCAGAGGACAAACTAGAGAGTGCTCTTGTGGGAAGAAATCACTTCTTTAGAGAATGTCTTACAAAACATAACACAGGAATGAGTTGTGCTATCCTGATGGCTTCTTAGAACTGGAAAAATTTCCTGTACTGTCTACTTGAAACACTGTATGGATTTAGGCTTGATGTGCATGACCAACACTTTAAACATTTATGAGACCATCCTGGCCACAGGATTAGACTTGTCTGCCAAAGCAACTAACATGAGAAAGGAGGGACAAGGAAGTTTTGTTTGCACTCTTACTAGCTGGAAAATAAACTTAGATTCTCAATAACCACAATTTTAGCATTTCTATAACCAGCAAGAACATCCATCCAGGGCAGAACAACCGTGAGCTCGTTTGTCCTACTAGCAGTGTAACAGTGCTCTACCTTTTGACACAGTAAAGACTTGGTCTCAATTTGAGCTCTAATTTTTAGGTTAGCAAAGGCTGTGAGCAGTGCAGACAAGATTAATACCTCTTTACATATTACATGCCATTGTAATAGCACCATCAAAGGAAACATCAATCCTGAGCCAGCTATAAAGTATTGCATTAAGCAGATAAAGACCTAGAAAGTGTTATAATGAGGTTTGCATTTTGGTTTCTATTGCAATACTGATTGTGACTGTTAATAGCTATCTGAAATTGATTTTAAGAAGAACATTTCTATGCTTCTCCCCAAGAGTGTTGTTAGAGAGGTTTCAGGTCAGCAACCCTGGAAGAGAAACCATAAACTTTGCTCAAGCACTTGAAATGAAATGTTTGTGTTAACTCAGCTAATAAACAGCTGAAGGGAGAGTCTTTAAACCAGTCTTCCTTTTCAGAGTGTATGGAAGGAAGAATAACGACACACACTTGAAGAAATGTAGCTCAGGAGACTTGAAATCATGTACATTTAGTGCTGATGATCTCATTTGGATCACTGGGCAGCCGTTATGCTGGCTGGATACCATCAGTTCAGGGCCTCTTGAAGTGACGGGCAGATTAGCACTAAAAACAGATCCAAAAGCCTGAGCACCCCAGGCAGAGGTGACTGGAAGAGCATTTTGGAAGGGATTAAGTGGCCCCTGGGGTATGAATGGAACTTCCTGTGCAGCAGGAAAGGTGAGGATGCTCAGGTGAGAGCAGACACCTGAGCTGAGGCAGACTTGTCACCTCAGTTTTTGCCACAGCTGGTGAATCTGTAGCCAGAGAAAGCACGGTGTTCCCATCTCTGCCTTGCTCTGAGATGGGTACCTGGGCTGATGCATCTCTGCTGGCATACACAGAAACACAGTGCATGGCTTTCCAACTGTACTACACTGAGATCATTGCCAGACCTCCTCCCACCTCCCACAGAGCTGGATGTGTGCATCTGCACTAGANAGCACGGTGTTCCCATCTCTGCCTTGCTCTGAGATGGGTACCTGGGCTGATGCATCTCTGCTGGCATACACAGAAACACAGTGCATGGCTTTCCAACTGTACTACAGTACTCCTCCCACCTCCCACAGAGTTGGATGTGTGCATCTGCACTAGAAAGCCTTTGACAGCTGCCACACAGAGGCAATGCCCTCCTCTCCATGCTTTCCCAGAGGCCTCAGAAAAACAGTGAGATCTGGCCCTGCATAGCACCTTGTCTATGCATAGCATAGCCTTGTCTGCTGGTTGAACTGGAGAGTAGGAAATGAGAATTTGGGCAAACTGTGAGCCTGTAAGTAGCAATACCTCCTTTCTCCATCACACGCTTCAATGGGGTTTCAAAGGTAAGCATGAATAATACCAGCTCATGCAGCAGTTCTGTTATCATACATAGCTCAAATGCTGATCCAAATGAAAAACTACATGCCATTGTTCAATGTTTATAGGAAGATTTGTACATGCAAAGCAGCTAGGTGGCAGCTGCTGAGATGGAGTTGGAAAAACGTGCTGTAGCTTGAATTTGGATCTTTGGCTTAATACTCTGAAGCTATGTAGTAGACCTTCCAGCCTTCTCTTTTCCTAGATAATGGTCCAAATGTCTACCCAAACTCCACATCAGTGTTATTTAGTAGAAAGGATCAGCTATCTGCTAATAGACAGAAGAAATCCCAGTTCTTCAGTGGTTTTTGCACGGGACTTGAAATCTTTGAGAGGCTTTCAGGGCTTTACTCCTCATACATTTTTACCCAGTGATGAGCTAATTTTCCAAGCTCAGCCAGTCAGATATTCAAAAGAAAGTTAGCAAGCACCTGGCTGCAGGTGGGCCAGAGTTTTATGAACACAGAACTCAGCCTATTTGAAATGAGAGACTGCTCCAGCATGAGTTGTCCTGCCAGTGCTGCTGGCAGGAAACATACAGTGCTGTGTTTAATGTCAGGGATATGTTGAAGAATATCCTACATTTTACTGCCGAAAACATTGCATTTTTGGAAGCTCTGTAAAATCATAAAGATTAAGGAGAATGCCTTACATTTCACAAAGCTCTGCTCTGTTGAAACATCTACACTGATCAGTGTGATTTGTCTTACTAACCTCCTTTTTTTATTTGGAAGAGTATACAATCATGGTATGTGTTTCACCTGATGCAGAGGCTTTTGATGAATTGTTCCACGGAACAGTATGGAAATTTAAAACCTTTAGTACAAAAGGTACTGCCCTTAGTATTCAGGGTTTTCCTATTTCCTAGATTTCCTATTTCAAAGATGAAATGCTGGTGGGGGATAATGATGAACCTGGATACTCATGAGAGTGCAGAATAAATTTTTCTGCCACTTCACTTACCTGAAAGACCATGTTTCCCACTGTTGTCAATGTAAGGCAACTGTGATTGCCCTAGGTCCTAAAGCTGTCGTAGTTACCTTACAGCAAAGATAGGATAAGGTCTCAATGAGCTATGGAGTCTATCTGCATGAAAATCACCAGTCTCCACTAAATTCGTATCAAGCAAAACACTGACTTCAAAATCAGTAAGTCCATTCACACTATAAGTAATTTTGATCTCTTATGGTGTAATGAGTAGTAAGCCCTGCTTCACCGTAGGAAAACTACCACAGTTTTGTTTCAGGTGCAAGTTTCTACTCTGACCACAATAAAACCAAATTTTTAAGTACTACAGCTTCAGAACCAATGGGGTCTGTACTGAGTGTGGGAAGGAAGTCTGAACTCCAGTATCACAGTGGAAGGCTTTCACAAAACTGGGATCACAGAAGACCTGTATAAATGAAGCATATGACTGGTATGAATAAAGCAGAAAAGAGTATTAGGGGATTTTAAGCTGACTTTAACTAATTGTCTTTCAGAATCTGCATTTGGAAAGGATGTTTTTTTAATGATTCATTTATTGATTACATCACAAAAAAATTAAAGACCTGATACAACAATTCAGTCCTAAATGTTGCAGCAGCCCTTTAATAAGCGTGAAAACAGTGACAAAGCAGTAACAGGGTTCTGTATGTACCATTCAATTGCATGAAGCAGCCTTATTTTGACCTCTCTTTCTGTTTCCTGCCTGTATTATACTGTCTTCCAGAGCACAGTTTAAAATTTAATGCATTAATAAATGCCATCGGGAAAAATATCCAGATAATTCATATTAGGTGCCATGAATAATTATAAAATCGATCATCAAAATTATCTTCCCTAGAATTATGCATTTTTCCTTTTCATTGCATCGTTAATTTGAGGCCTAATCCTGCATGTTTTGGCCTCCATAAGGTCCTGCTGATGTCAAGCAGATCCTCATTAAACTCAGATGTTCTGCCCTGCTGATACAAATTCTAGCTTTCAGAGCCTGATTTTTCAGTTCCTCAGACTTCCTTTCTGTTTCTTAGGAAGGTCTGAGGAAACTTACTTTATCTCATCTAACATAAAAAGTGTCTTGAAGACTTTTGATCTACAGGAAATTCACCGTGCTGACTCTAGAAAATGCCTCTTCAAGGGCAGCTCTGGGACAACAGGGAGCAGGTGTGTTTCTTTCCTCCAGTATTGCCTTCTTCTATTAGTAGAGGTACATGGTGAAATGATGGCCACCTGTGCAGAAGTAAATTCTTTGAAATAGGTGAATATTGTTCAGACCCTTCCTTGCAGTGTTGCTGCAGACACATGAGTCTTTGTTCAAGGATCTTCACATTCAGCAAGGATGAGCACAGTAGGTGTCATGAGGAAATTCTGAGTTCCAAATAACCTCCTCATATGAAATGACCAGCTTTTGGCCTTTTCCTCATGGCGGGAGGGAGGGGAATAGGTGAAGAAACTCTTTCATTTTATACAGTATGCTCTCCCTCCCTGACAGAGTGGAAAGTTGGTACCATCCTGGGTTTCTCCTGACATTTTCAGTGAACAGGCCTATGGCCCCCATTGACCACTAGATTAAAGGATCTCCTACAGTTCCTGATCACTAATTAACTACTTTCCCTGGTCCTAAATTGCTCTCTGCACCAAACCACCCCTTGCTTTAAAGCTGAAAGAAGAGGTACTGGTAGGTCAAAGAAAGACACGCCATGTAAGTTCATTGTTTAAGTAGATGGGTGTTTCATCTATTTTGTCAAAAAGAACTTCCTAAGAATTCTTATGAATTATGCTGTAGGTGGATCAGAGGGCTGTAATCCTCCACCACAATTCAGTGCCTATGGTACTCCCACCCATCCTGCCTCTGAAGCATTATTAGCAGTGTTACCCTTCTGTACAAATAACTTACGTTTTGTTCAGCACTCCACAGGGAAACCCTAGCAGCTTTCTGGGGTTGCTTGCTTTATATTCCAGATGACTTCATCCAACTTGAGAGCTGCACTGAACTCTTCACACATGAGCATTCATGTCAGAAAGCCAGAAAAGTCTCTTGAAGAGATGCAGAGAAAAAGCATACTACTCCCTACACTGTTGTACTGGATACCTGTGTGAGTTTATGTGACATTTGCATTATCATACTCACCTCATTCCCATTGATAATTAATCTTCCCAACAATGGTGAATTAAAATGTAAGTGTAGACAAGAATAACTGTGCTGCTTTTTATACAGAAAGAATCCAATAAAAAAAAAAAATCCATTCTTCATTTACTTATGGGTGGGACTCATAAATAATGTGAGTTTAGTCATTGATTTGAGAGACATATTCCTTCCTATTAATATAAAAATGTCATTTTCCAGGTTTTGATATATGGTGGTTGGTGTATTCCAGCAAGAAAGATTGAAGCTATATTTCTTCAGTGGTTTTCTAGCTATGCTTTCAATGCTGAACAGAGTTTGAATCCCCATTTCTGATACATATGCTAGTTTTCTGACTTCTTGGGGTGATTCTGCACCTGTATGTCTCAAGAATAAGACTGTGATAAAATTCCTATCTTTCAGGATGCAAGAAATACACTTTTTTTTTTATTATGTCAGTACAAAAAATATTTTCTGGTCACTCTTTTTCTGTGTTACAGAAGTATTAATTCTTCAATACTGAGGCTAATTTAACAGCTTACTATGCCACATTAAGTGTTTTGCTCTTGTTTGATCAGGCTGACTTGTAGCTGGCCAGTCATTGCTTTTACCTGCCCTGCCATCTGTCTGGACATTCATAAGTGCTAATCACCACAGTCTTGTGCTTGTATCCTCCATGACTAAATGGAGAAATGTACCTGGCAGAGCTGTCAGTCACACATAGATTCTATGAAAAGTTACACTATAAAATACATTTTAATTTTTCTTTTAATCCTTCCAGGACACCACACAGGCAATCAGACATCTTCCTGATTGTGGCCAATATAAGATCCTTTATGGATATATTCCCTATTTTAGTTATTGTCTCTAGTTTTTTCAGCTGACTCTCTTGTAATTACAATAAAGTAAATACCAGGATATTTTCCTTCTTTATTTCTCTTTAGTAATACCTGGATATATTCTATTAGATAGTTCTCTTGGTACCTTAAAAAGTGTCCTGGGTTCAGCAGTTGCAGTCAGTTTTTCTTCTCTTTAGTAGCTGTGTTTTGA
>NDXB01001194.1:0-14940 GCA_002631895.1 Agapornis roseicollis | reverse complement strand
CCCAGTTACATCCTGGGCATGACGTGCTATGGTATGGAATACCTCTTTGGTCAGTTTGGTCCTGTCAGTACAGTCCTGTCCCTCCTTCCTCCTGGCTTCCCCTCCTCCCCGGCAGAGCATGAGGCTCACAAAGTCCTTGGTCAGGGCAAACATCGCTCAGCAACAACCAAAACCATCGGCCTTATCAGCCTTGTTCCTGGGTTAAGTCAAAACACAGCTACTAAAGAGAAGAAAAACTGACTGCAACTGCTGAACCCAGGACATTGGGGTAGGAAAACTTTCTAAACACAGAGACATACACGGAAGAGGGAATAGTCTCCCCAGGATGGATTTCAGCAGCACATTGAGTAGCCCTGGGTGTATTTTGTGCTGCAGCTGAAGAGCTGGTCCTGCCTTGTACCATGTGGGTACGTTTCTTGAGGCTTTGGCTCTTATTTGACATGTATGTGGGCTGTACTTCCAATGGCATGTCTGGAATTGGCTGGAAGAAGGGGAATTGTGGCCACCTCCCACCAAGGCAAAGAAGTCAGCATGAAAACCAGCTTCTCTTTTCATCTAAATACTGCAAAAGGGAGTCTCTGGATTTCATTTTGCATTGGACGCACCGGTAAGAGAAACGATAGAGAAAACTCTCAGGCATCTTTTCCCAGGGGATCCCTGTCTCCAAGCGTCTCACCCAACAGATGAGAGGTGAACTCAGCCCTTGGCTTTAACCTCATTATGCTTCACAGGGTCTTTTCTCATCAGCTGGGCCTGGTCCAGCTCCGCACAGGTTGGGCTCACTGGGTGAGTCGAAAGTTGAAGAGGTAGAAGAGGTACAGGGAACAGCGATGCAAGGGACGAGTTGGAACCTCCTCATCCCCAGGACTCTGAGCATCCTCCCTGTCTTAGCTTCGGGGTTGGAAAGGGATGATGCCAGAACATTAGTAAATTCAGAGAGAAGCTCATAATTCCTATCGATTCTCGAGCAGCCAGTGCGAGGTGTATAAAAATGCTTGTTCTATCATTTAGAAAAATGGCAATGTTATGATAGAACTGATTGATTTTCCTCTTTAGGAATATTCATAAACACTGGTTCCAAGAACTGATAAATCTTTCCCCTGCGCAGAGTAAATCACTCCCCAGTGCTTCCCAGAGCACTGGGGGCAAGAGAGGTTGTTATTTCTAATTCCTTTCAAAGGAGCTGTAAATGGGGAGAGGCAGGGGGTACAGGGGCTTGGTGGCCAGGTCACCCCCAGCCCATCAATGCCAGACCTCCTTCCCAGGGAAACATCAAAAGCCCATCTCTCCCATTTATTCCCTAGCTGGGGAAGGCTTGGAAAGAGGATCAAGAGCTCCCTCCTTGGCCCCTGTCTAGGAAGTGCCTCTTGCTCATGTTCATTTAGCTGCATGCAGTTTAATTTGCAATCCCCCTCTATGTGGTGATACACAGAACTGAATTCCAGCTGGGATGAAAATCCTCCTCCCTCCAGGTGCCTGCCATGGGGAGCACAACATCTCATAGTGGCTTCCATTCCTGCAGGCACAGGACCCTGTCCATTTGCAGAGACAGGACCACTGGCTGCATGTCTGGTTTGAGCCACCCTGGCAATCCCTATCTCCGCTCCAGAGATGTGGAGCAGCTCTGCTCTGGAGCCAGGCTGAGAGAGCTGGGCTGGGGCAGCCTGGGGGAGAGAAGGCTCCTGAAGGGGAGACCCCAGAGCAGCTCCAGGGCCTAAAGGGGCTGCAGGGAACCTGGAGAGGGGCTTGGGGTGCAAGGATGCAGGGTTGGGACAATGGGAATGGCTTGAACCTGCCGGAACAGGGGAGCCTGAGCTGAGCTCTAAGGCAGAAGCTGTTCCCTGTGAGGGTGCTGAGGCGCTGGCACAGGGTGATGGCCCAGAGAAGCTGTGGCTGCCCCATCCCTGGCAGTGCTCAAGGCCAGGTTGGACACAGGGGCCTGGAGCACCCTGCTCCAGTGGAAGGGGTCTCTGCCCATGGCAGGGGTTGGAGCTGGAGGAGTTTTAAGGTCCCTCCCAACAGAAACCAGTCTGGGATTCTATGACAATAATGTTCCTGTCCAGGAGAGCCTCCCTGAGCCCATCCAGATGATCCTGGTCACAAGTGACTTCCACCTCCCATTCCCTTCCAGAGTTTAAGGTGGGATGCTTTTCTACCCCATGGATGTACTGGCCACCTCCAGGCAGCTGCCCCCCATCCAAGACCCAGCATAGGGCCTCTGGGGTGGAAAAAGACATAGTGGGGACACAGCGCAAGTGCATTCCCACCTGGGCCTCCTTCCTTCTTAAGGAAGTGTTTTCTGGGAGCTCACCAAGAAGTTATCCCAACCACACCTGAAAGTGTCTGGGCAAAATCTGGTGGGCTCAATAATATCCTTCCAAATGCATTTGCTTGCTGTGATTGAGGGAGAGCTTCTCCATCTCCTTCCCTGGGCTTGATGCAGCATTAACCAGGTAGTGGATCCCCTGCCTGCTGGTGTCTTTAGGTGGCTGTTGCCTCAAGCATCTCTGGATGTGATGGCTGGGCACATAGGCAGCTCTTCAGGCAGGAGACCACTTGCCAACAAAGGTCACTGTATTTATGCTGCTTGTCTCTTTTCTGGTCGAGCACATGTAGTTATGAGCCACCAAACAACGCTCCTTGGATGCCCTGGAGGTCCCCCCAAAGGACACATTTCTCATGAAAAGCAGGGGAAAAAAGCATTGTGGGAACTTAAATATTCTTGCATCTCTTTCATCAAGTTATTTGATGAGATAATAGATTTTATAGTGCTACTTGATAGGATTAGAAAAAACAGGATCATTTTCAGGTTCATGAAGTCTCTTCCTAGGAACCCAGTGTTGCTTATAAGCTTTAGCTCGTCTCGGCTGCAGTCATATCACTACATTGCCTGTATAAATTACTAGAACTGCAGAAGAAGTAAAAGTAAATGCATTCTCACTTGTTCAGGTCACTCGTAACATCTTGCCTGGAGGGTAATACTGAAAATGTGGATGTTCAGCAGCAGGCAGGGTATTTAGTTACTAAATAGGAGCCTTTTTTCCACTGAGTTATAGAGAAGGGAGGGGAAAAAAAGGAGGAAAATCGTGTGTGTCCTAGTAAAAAATATTAGCACTTTTTATTACCTTTTAGATTTTACTTCTGCAGTAATCTATTTTAATGAGGTCAGCCTGCCTGGCACCAGGTACCCAGGCTAAGTGGAGTAGTTTAATGTGAGGATCAGGGAGGAGAAGAGCACCAAGGCAAGGGGGGGGGGGGTTTGGTTCTGGCTGTCTGAGACACAAGGGCCTTATATCACCCAAACTTACGGTGTAAAAATTGACTCAGTTTGCACATTTTTAACTGTATTTGAAATCGACAAAAAGTGTAATTATGAAAAGGGATATATCTGCTGGGATAGGTGGGGGATTTGATGAAGCTACTTGGAAAGCGCTGGCTTTCCTGTAGGGGAAAAGATAAAGATGCTTATTAGCGCACTGGGAAGATTCATTCGATTGTGTGATTATTTATTAGAATATGTTGTGGAGAAAGGGGTTCTATTAACTGTATATTTCCTCTCTTACAGCTATAGATGGTCAATATTAATATTGCTGCAATTTAAGATCAGGTTTGAGAAAGGCATTTTTAGCTGTGTTCTTCCTGGCCTAGTGGAAGTGCAAGGGGGAATGGGTTCAAACTGAAACAGGGGAGGGTCAGGTTGGAGATAAGGAAGAAGGGTGCTGAGGTGCTGGCACAGGGTGCCCAAAGAAGTGGTAAATGCTCCATCCCTGGCAGTGCTCAAGGCCAGGCTGGACAGAGCCTTGAGTGACATGGTCTGGTGTGGGGTATCCCTGTTCATGGCAGGGGGTTGGAACTGGATGAGCTTCAGGTACTTTCTGACCCAAACCATTCTATGGTTCCTTGATGGGAAAATAGGAAAACTCTTCTTTGTCTGAAAAATGACAGATTTACACCAAAAAGGTCTTGGGGTTGAGACCAGAAGATGTTCACCATGAGAGGTGTAAGGTCCAGCTTTATCCAACCTCTCTTCTGATCTTGGTCAACAAAAATGATTCATGTCTACAGTGCATGGAGGGCACCCTCCGTGCTGTAATCTTTCAAGCAGATGTGGACTGACCTTCAGCTTGCTTGCAATGGGCCAAATTGACCCAGGTATTTGCCAGCAGGCTGCCTATCATGGTCAACTGAAACAGGGATGTTGAGGGATGTTTCTGCTTCTCCTTCCTCCCCTTTTACACCCAGTTGTTGGCAATACAATTGCTCAGGGCGGTCTTGGGTTTGGGGTCCATCTGGGGCATTTCAAGCAGCATGTACCAGTCCATTTAGGATAGCACAGAGACTTTATTGTTATTGCCATATCATATTGCTAATATCATTGTATTTCTGCTCCGTCTCATGTGCCTTGGGGATACATAGAAGGAAGGGGGACTGACATAAAATTTGATGGAGAAATTGATAGACATCTATAGTTGAGATGGGCAAATGGCTGGAAGGAGACTTGAGAACTGATAAAAATGCTTGGGAGATGGATTTGGATGGATACTATCTGTCTTGGATAAAGATCAATGTATCTATAGCTCCTTTACACCCATCAGTTTGCTATTGGTGATGACCTGACTTATTCTCTGCCTGTTTTACAGGCCGAAAGAAACATTTTACCTGCATCCACGCACATGCAAAGGAACATGTGAGCATCAGATACCCAAGAGACAGATGCTACAGAAGCCCTAAGCTATGCATTTACCCTCTCTCCTGTTTGCTCCCCATCACTCAGTGCTGTCAATGTGTTGACACTCATGAAGTCCCACCTACAGAGACATGCCCAGATCCTGGGACACCACATTGGAGAAGGTGGGATCCATCAACGAAGCAGTATTTTAGCTAGGACTCTCGCCCCTCTCACCACCAAGTGTTGCTGTTAAAGTCCAAGTAATTCCCTAGGGAATTCTGCAGCAAATCACTTAACTTGCTGTTTTCACTCCATCCTCTCCCCCACATTTCTCCTACCCCCAGCCCCCATATACATGAGCCTCCCCTTGGGCTTGGCTGCTTGTTGCCAGTGGAATCGATTACAGAGCAAACCCCTTCAGGATGGCTTCCTCCCCCTTCCCTTTGCCCCCATCTCGTGCTCTTTCTTCTGGCTCCCATCACCTCTTGCAGCCTGTGTCAACCCCCCCCTTTTCACCTCCTCCTCCCTCCCCACCTTGCTCAAACCCGGTCAATTCATCACCCTGTCAGACCTGTGTGACAGCCCTTCATAAATGCACCACAATGAGCCGAAATAAGCAACAGAGCAGCCCTCAGCCCAGCCAATTTAGCAAAGCAGCAACATCTGAGAAGCTGAGTCCCAGCGTGCCGGAGATTGAAATTGGGAAATTGGTTCTACTCCTCTTCAGCAGTGCATTTTGATATATTTGTTAAGTATACCTGTATATTCTCCCCCTATATAGATAGATATTTAAGGTAATTCTCTCCCACTTAAATCTCCGGCGCTTATTACACACGGACACTGTGGCCCAGTTGCTCTCTCTCTTCCCTTAACAGTGGTAGATTATGAGAGGGTTTTATTGGTAAACTTGCTTAGTCTGCAGAAACGTGCTGGCTTCAGCAGATTGAGTCTGTAAGCAGGGCTGGGCTCACTGAGCTCCCTCCCCCCCCCCAAAGCCATTTCAGGAGGCAGGTTGCTGGGCTCTCCTTCTAGATGCTTGCAATCACGTAAGGCCACTTCTCCCAGCGCTGCTGAGCCTTGCAGGAAGAGCCTATGTGGGGTATGAGCACTTATTCCCACCCAGAGGGTAGAGAATGGGGCTAATGCACAGCCTTTGGTGGAGGCAGGGATATCTGACCTCACTCTGGGACCACTCTGTAGTCAAAGGGCAGCGACTCAGTGGAGATCATGTCATCCCGAAGCACGATGCTCGGCACTGCTCGGATGAATGATGACCTGAGCCCCATTGACTTCATTGCCATCAACCATAATGGGTTCAAAAGATAACTGGCATGGATGGACATCCCCTTTCTGTAGGCACTTAGGGGAGATGAATCCCACATGCAGTCGGAACTGAGAGCTTTTCAGGGCAGAGGTGGCCTTGTCAGTGTGTTTCTGCAGTGCTTGGCAGGAGGGGACTCTTGGTATTGCCTTCTGATAGCTTGAAGGTGGGTGAAGCTGGGATGACTGGTTTTATGGTAACAAGATGGCAAAGGTACCTTGTACATTGCATAGATGGGATGTATCTATACCTTCTGATACAGCAGGAATATGAAGTGACAAAGGTGAGCTCACAGCTATGTTCTGTCTTGATGGCTCAGGATGAACCACCTATGCCCATGGCCTTTTCCAGTGGAGGGACTATGAGACAGTGCTTGAAATGAGATGACAGGGATGCAATGAAACAGGAGAGTGGAGGTGGTATTTCAGGCAGCAGTTAAGCTGTCTCATGGGATGTTGTGGGTTAAAAAACCCAGGAAAAACTAAAACTGGATAGAGTAAGCTGGGAAAAAGACTTAAAGGGTTTCCCATGGTAGGAGGGTCGGGACTAGATGAGTGTAAGGTCTTTTCCAACCCTAACCATTCTATGATTCTATGAAATACAAGAGTGCCTTTGCCTCAGGAGTTGCAAGCTGTATGGTTTTAAAGCTGGGATGGTATTTTGGGGAATTTTCACTAGGACCATCTTCTGCTTCTACTCTCCATGAGGTCCTGATGGGCGATGGGTCCTTAGTCTGAGCTGGAATGGCCTTTCTTACGGATAACCTGAATGCCATGAGGTGCCTGAGGTGTTTAATGTGAATTCATCCTGGCAGTGTACAAGGTTGGACACAGGTTGCTTGGAGCACCCTGCTCTAATGGAAGGGGTCCCTGCCCGTGGCAGGGGTTGGAACTGGATGAGCTTTAAGGTCCCTTCCAACCCACACCATTCCATGATTCTATGATCTGAAAGGAGGCCACTCTCACTAGTTCTTATGCTGTGACTCCTGACAATGCCACCGTATCTCAGATGTGTGGAAATCTCTGCAGCGAGGTGTCCACTTCCTAGCCAGGTAAGGTGCAGGACACCATTGACATGTGTTCAAAACAAGAGCTAATAGGCCTGGAAAAGGCTCCATCCATTCAATTCTCCTCCCAGGTGCCTGGCATCAACTGCAAGTAAAACCATTGACTTTGTAAGCCATCATGTGGAGCTGATCTCCCACCAGTGAGGAGCATGGACTTGGATCTCCTGTCACCTACATACAGATTTCCCCACCATGCTTTCACTCGGGTATGTCATGGCTGGTTTTTAATGCATATAATAACCCGAATCTATAGCTACCAGAGCAGTGTCATGAAGAACTGCTCAGAATACACTTTGTTCACCCTTGCCACTTCAGCCATTAGACCATCAGCTTCCCTAAGAGCCCCACGGCCTCTCCCTGGTGATCACTCATCCCAGCAAACTGTTAAGAGGCAGATAATGAATTGTTGTAAGTCACTAAAAAAATGATCATTCTCTTCGGAAAATTACCATGATGTTCTGCAGGAATGTTAATGCTCACAGCCATAAAATGAATGGGGAGCTACAGCACCAGCTGCCAGGAGAGCTGTGAGTTATAATCCCACAACTGGATGCAACGAGCAAGAGCTTCCAGACGTTTCTGAAGAGATGAAATGCATATTCACTGGGTAGCAGTTTAGTTTTATGGCTCTCTTTTTCTGCCCCCAAGTCCACAATTGACTATTAATGACTGAACCAGGGATAAGAACTGTTTTGCTGATACTAGCTTGGCATGAAAAGAGTCTTGATGTTTATTTCCCATCTGACTAGTGGGATTTTACTCCAAACAGTTGGAAAAGAGGACTTGGAAAATCACAGCAATGCTGGTCAGACTCTCAGGGCTGTATTCCAGTGCCTCCTGGGGCTACATAGCTGAGAGTATAAGAACAGCAGGGAGAGAAGATGAGAATTACCAGGTCTAAGAGTTAATTGCTGAGAGTTAACAACTCTTCGTGTGCTCTGCAATCAATGTCTAGTTGAGGCAGCTAGAAAGGTGGCCTGAACTGTATATATGCCAACCGTATGCTGGGCTGCATCAAAAGGAGCATGCCCAGCAGGTCAAAGGAGGTGATCCTGCCCCTCTGCTCTGCCCTTGTGAGACCCCACTTGCAGCACTGGGTGCAGTGCTGGTGTCTTCAACATCAGAAGGACATGGAGCTGTTGGAGCAAGGCCAGAGGAGGCCACAGGGATGAGCAGGGGACTGGAGCAGCTCCTGTATGGAACCAGGCTGAGAACATTGGGGCTGCTCAGCCTGGAGAAGAGAAGCTGCGTGGAGACCTCAGAGCAGCTTCCAGTGTGTGAAGGGGGCTACAAGGATGCTGGAGAGGGGCTCTTCATCAGGGACTGGAGTGACAGGACAAGGGGTGATGGGTTCAGACTGAAACAGGGGAGGTTCAGGTTGGAGATAAGGAAGAAGTTCTTTACTGTGAGGGTGCTGAGGCACTGGCACAGGGTGCCCAGAGAAGTGGTGAATGCTCTGTCCCTGGCAGTGTTCAAGGCCAGGTTGAACAGAGCCTTGGGTGACATGGTTTAGTGTGAGATGTCCCTGCCCATGGCAGGGGGTTGGAACTGGATGATCTTAGGGTCCTTTCCAACCTTAACCATTGTATGATTCTATGAACACAGTCATTGTCCTCATATTCCAATAAATGCAACCCAGTGAAGCTTAGGGACCAAATCTGGTAGATCTCCAAACAATTGTTTTTGGAGTCAGGATGACTCCTGGCTTTGCATCCAGCACAGTTATCGTCACTCACAATACTAATGCTGCTTATTCAAGAACCCAGCTGAGGTGGGCAGGTGTAAAGAAGGATACAGAAAGGTTTTGGAAGGCATTTCTCTCATCCCTCTGCTAGATAAGACCTGACATATTTATCGATTTCCATTTGTTATGGACCAGCGTTTGCATCACTTAAGTGTAACTCCACAAATGGAATGAGGAGATGACTCAGGTCACAGCTGGTTTCCCAAACGTGGGTTGTTCTTGTGTTGTGCAGTTCCCAAATGACTAGCTCTTGGCCTTCTCTTCCATGCTTGTATCCCAGTGACTTCACCTCCTAGCAATGGGGTGGGTTTCCCGGCTGTCAGGCCACTTCAAGTGTTGCAGACATCTCCTCCCTTCTCTTCCTAGGGTTTTGTTTTCCCTGTTTTTCACAGCTGGTTTTGGATCTGTCTGAGGACAGCAGATCCAGGGTAGAAGAAAATGAACTCTCTAACCCCAGTCTTGCAGCAGGAGCCCAAACCCCAACCTATCCTTGTCATATGCCAAGGAAAGCTGCTAATCAGGGGATGCTGTGGATGAAATCTGCTGAATGGAGGTTGAAACTGCACATTTATACCTGAGATAAGGAAAGTCTATAAAGCAGAAGTGTTTCTGCTTTAGATTAATATCTCCACATAGGAGTTTAACTCTCTCACACAGGTACAAGCCTCCGTATCTCCAATATCAACCAACATCTCCCTGATAACGTAGGTTCACTTGCAGGAAATGCCCAACTGCTGAGGATGCTGATGGAGTGTCCAGTTTGGGGCAAAAGTAGTTAAGTTTGGGGACGAGCAGAGAAGATGATCAGGGAGTTACAGGGCAGGGACCAAAGGGAAACACTGCAAGAATTAGGGCTGTTTCTTGCTAAGAAAGACTGCCTTCAAACCAAACAAACAAAGCAGCAAGAGGGAGGGAATAACTCGCTCCCTGTGTCCCTGGTGGGCAGGTTCAGAAGACCAAGCAGCAAGATTTAGACATTGGGCAGAGCTCCCTAACTGGGAAGAGTGAAGCAATGTCTGGATATGAGAGGGATCTCAAACACTGGAAGAGTTCAGGACCAGGTCAGGCGAAACACCTCTCAAGAGCAATATGGGTCTTGCTACTCCTACCCTGAGGAGAAGGAATAACTCCATGATCTTATAGTGCCCATCCCAGCCCTTTTTTCTATGGGCTATAGGCTATTTTCCCAAGTAACTAGAACCCAACTACAAAACAGCCTTCACACAGTCAGACCTTTGGTTTCTCCTGATCAAAGCCAGACTCAGAGGACTGATTGAGAGCTTACTGACTCCATGGCTGATCACTCTTCAATGCTTTCAGCTTTAATGAGCTGTCTGCGAGGAGGAAAAGGGAGGCATGAAGGTGCTCTGCCGTACTGAGGTGACACAAACATGTCACCGATGCCTCCTTTGATGGCCTCTCACTTGGGGGATGTGCTGCAGGGATGCTCGGTTTGTTTGGGGTTTGTGTTTCCTGCCCCTCATCATTATCCGTCTTTGACATGGTGACAGCAACCGGTATCACCCTATGGAAGCAGAAATCATGCAAAGCCACACCAGCAAAGAAGCAAGGATAAATGCAGCAGGAAGCGCACTCGAGAAGGCCTTGTCTGCAACCCATCCACCTCCATTCAGTGCAGGCAGGTGGCACTGAAGATGAAGAGCAATGGCAGGGCTGGCAGAGAAGGCAGAAATGCTCAGAGACGGTGACATCAACCATCACAGCCAATTATAGCGGAGCTACTGAAAAGGAGCTTCTCTACTTACGCTGGTCTTCTCCAGATGGGGCAGCCCGCAGGTCCCAAGGCTGTTTCCTCCACAATGAGCCTAGATCTCTCCTCTGATGGGGCAGCAATCCATGGAGATGCCATATGCTTCTCTGTGTACATAGATCCATCAATATTTGCAGTGATTTCCAGCCCAGGACCCAGAGTTCCTATTCCAATCCCTGTCCAGGAAGGACGGAGATAGGTTTGGGAGTTGAGGTCATGTCTTCCATTAAGTCCAGGAGAGACACCACTCCCAGAAACCCACCCAGGATATACCACGTGAAACTCCACCTATACACCAAAAGCATATTGGGATCGACTATGCTCCAGCCAGAATCCTACAAGAGCTCAAAATAGGAAACAGCACAAGCTGAGTAGCAAGATTGTGAGCCTGAGTGGAACCATTTGATTGGAGACTGGCAGATGTAGTTGCTGGCTTAAGAATACACTAAATTGGGCAATTACAGGGCTGTTAGCCTGGTCTCAGGGGCATGCGAAGAGCCACTTATTGAAGACCTGAGTCAAATGATAAATGAAAGGAAATACATTTATTAAAGACAGGTAGTGTCCTTCTCTCTTGAGATCTTCCTTGGATAACGGATTTCCCAGGGAAAGCAGAATGCCGTAGGTCTCATCTGTCTGGATTTAGCAAAGCATGTGATGTGGCACCTCATGGATAATTAGAGATGAAGCTGGGGAAGATAAGATCTGTATGAGAATGGCGAGATGGGTAAAGAACTTGCAGACAGTGAGAGAAGAGTGGCTGAGATGGGATGTATCAGGCTGGAGGGAAGTGAACCAGTAGAGACTCTGAAAGATCTCTTCGGAGCCACCTTTATTTCATCATTCCATGCATGACCCCATTGCAAAGAGGAAGAATCCACCGGTGAAATCCACTGATGGTACAAGTTTAGGAAGCAAAACCCATGTCCAGGAAAGTGCTGGATGACCTTGAGAGATTGGAATAAGAGAAATGGGATGAAATGTAGCTATGCAAAGCACAAGGTGGTGCATGCATGGGCTTAGAACAAGATTCTTTGTTATAACCCTGGGAAAAGAAAAAGGGACAGCTGGAGTTAGTAATTTGATGCTGTGAGATGTCACTACATGTGACTATGAAGAAAGGTGAATGTAACTGTAATATATACCATGGCAGGGGTATTTCTCTAGAATTGGTCAATAAAGAGTGCTTTTGGCTGAGATCTATGGCAGAGCTGATATAGAACTGGGACAGAAGGATGAGGCAGGCCCAGGGGAATGAGCAACACAGATTTAAGGAGTAAGCAAGAAGGTTTTGGTTTGGTTGGTCAGCAAAGGGTGATGTAACAGCAGCTATGTCTGGTTTCTATAAATGTGCCAAGGAAAAATATGAGGAAGGTTAAAGAATGGTTTGGACTGGATAAAGAAATGAATAAAGACTGTCAGGAGAGGTTACAGAGAAGTTGGATTCAGGATCTTCTTGGAGATGCACAATGACAAGGCGAGAGGCAAGGGGTGGACATTGCAGTAGAGGAGATTTTAACTGGATACTGGGATAAAATGGTGCACGAGGATGATCAGATGTTATATCAGGGAGTTGGGTAAGGTGTGGGATCTCCATCCTTGGCGCTATCTGGACCTCAAATGGAGAAGGTCCTGAGCATCCTCCTCTGACACTGAAAATGAATCTCCCTTCAACATTGATACAGAATCACAGAATGGTTTGGGTTGGAAAGGACCTTAAGATCATCCAGTGCCAACCCCTGCCATGGGCAGGGACACCTTTCACTAGACAATGTCACCCAAGACAGGCCTTGGACATGCTTTAAGCAGAGATTTGGATAGGAGGTTGTCAGATGTTCCCTTCCAGCTTCCAATATCTTTGGATTCTATGGTTTCAAACCAACCCCCTGAAAATGCAGTGATCTTTTAATTGTAACATTGATGATCTTCATTACTGGCCTTTCATGGGCATACCCCAGCTTAAAACATGTCTCCCAAATGCCTGCCCACCTCACCGTGTTATTCTGCTCATCACTTTGCACTTCCCCAGCATGCAATCACATCTTATTAATGTTAAATTGCCCCCATAGCCATTACCCCTGTAATTGTCTGCTTAGTAAATACACTGGTCCCCAAGGGCTTCTTGAGGCTTATCTATTCCTAGGTGACCTGCGTTGGGTATTGATTATTTGCTTGTTAGTTTTCATTAAGTACGGGTTTTAATAAGCAATTGGAAGATAATCAAGAAGCAAGCTGAAGCTTTCTTGGGAAACATCACACGCCTACTTCAGATGGGCCATTTGAATAAAGAATCATCTTCATTTGCAGTCCTGTAAGGGAGAAAAACTGAATCCTGCACCTGATCTCCTGACTCTTTTCTGACCCAGGCTTATTTCTGCTTTATGGTGTCCTACAACAGTGCTCCCCAGTAAGGAAACATCCCCAGAAATGGTACCTGAATCACAGTTTGCAGCCTCTTAGAAAATAGAGAATCAGAATCATAGAATAGATCAGGTTGGAAAGGACCTAAGATCATCCAGTTCCAGCTCATTTTCAGTGTGATCCATGACCCTGCTAGGCTGGATGTGACCAAAAGTCACTGATGCCCTGTGTCTAACTAGTTCTGCTCCAGGATTAAGAGGCTATTGGTGCTAACAAGGCCCTTTGTTCCAAGGGTGTTGTTGTAGGCATAGTGGATATAGAAAACACTCTGACCTGTGACAACAAGTGAGGTCCTCCTCTGTCCCTTGTCTTGGTCACCAAATGGTGGGACTGGACTAGGTGATCACTCAGCACATCCTGAGTCTGCAGGGCAGACAGGCAATGATGGTGCTGGATGCTGCATGGGAGAGGTGAACTCAGCTCCTGGATAGAATCACAGAATAGTTAGGGTTGGAAAGGACCTTAAGATCATCCAGTTCCAACCCCCCTGCCATAAACAGGGACACCTCANTGATAGTATATAGTGTATATGGGAGGATGATAGTATATAGTGTATATGGGAGGATGATAGTACATAGTGTATATGGGAGGATGATAGTATATAGTGTATATGGAACTGGATAACCTTAAGGTCCTTTCCAACCCAAACCATTCTGTGATTCTATGATTCTATATAGGTCTGTCTGCAAAAGATCATGGGGATTTCACCCATCACCTACTGATGCCTTAGAGTGTGGAGTCAATGCCGATATAACAAACCCACAAGATTGAGGCACAACTCTTACTTGCTCAGTGTTACTGTTGGCTTTCTTCTCTCTCAGGCATTTGTAGTTTCTCTTTTGACCCTTCTCTTCAATGCTTGAGTGCTGGCTGGTTTAGCTGGCCACCTTCCAGAAGTCCCTCGGCAAGGATGAACATCCTGAGTAGGAGGCATTTAATGGCTTCTCATTGCTATGTCAAACAAAGCAAGAAGTCAATGTAGCTCTGTTGGCCATGCTCCAATCCTCATGGATGAAATGCTTAAAACTTGCCTGTCTTTGCTGCAGACGATGCTCAGGACTCTTAAAGTATGCTTGTGATAGCTGTTAAGAGGAGGCTGTGTTTTATCTATCCACACCTATGATCATCTACCCAAACCTTCCTGGGACAAGTATGTCCAAGGCCTTTTCCTCAAGCCATTGAGCTCTGTACCTTGGAGTTCTCTGATGAAGGGGTTCTCTTGGGGACAATATCTGCCAGCAGGCCTTGCAAGTCAAGTAGGGTACCTTCATCCTCTACTGACAAGCTAAGTTCCATGTGGGCTTCTCAAAACAAGAAAACAAGCAATGTAAAGGAGATCCATCTGGGAGTGCCACAGGAACAGGAGCCATTATAGAGATTCTGCTCCCTTTTGAAAGAACCAGGGTTATTTCCTCATCTTCAGCCTGGGGAAGAGAAGGCTGCGTGGAGACCTCAGAGCAGCTTCCAGTATCTGAAGGGGGCCTATAGGGATGCTGGGAAGGGGCTCTTCATTAGAGACTGCAGTGACAGGACAAGGGGGAATGGGTTCAAACTGAAACAGGGGAGGTTTAGATTGGATCTAAGGAAGAAATTCTTTGCTGTGAGGGTGCTGAGGCACTGGAATGGGTTGGCCAGGGAGGTTGTGAGTGCTCCATCCCTGGCAGTGTTCAAGGCCAGGTTGGACAGAGCCTTGGGTGCCATGGTTTAGTGTGAGGTGTCCCTGGTTATGGCAGGGGGGTTGGAACTGAATGATCTTAAGGTCCTTTCCAACCCTGACTATTCTATGATTCCACGAAAACAAGGCAAAATGGATGCAGGAAGGAGAGCATCTTGCTTAAACGTGATCTGATAAACAGCAAGTGGGGTCTTTTTCACTGTGGACCAGGCTGGATCAACCTCCCTCAAAACCAGAGGTAACAAGCCATGCCACAGATCTCAGTCCTATGAT
>NDXB01001191.1:149629-170328 GCA_002631895.1 Agapornis roseicollis | reverse complement strand
CGGAGCCCCCGAGGCCGATTCTGGGCAATGACCCCCGTACGGAGCGCCCCGAGCAGCAAAGCCAGGGGCAGCCCCAGACCTAGCTCCCTACGTGCAAATGTCCAGACATGTGATAGGACAAAAACCAGGAGCTGGGCATCACCTACACACCTCTAGAACAGTGCCACCAACACGGACATCTTCCGTTACTTACTCACCTAAAACTCCATTTCTTTATGTAAAGCCTCCTTGAACAGCACTCTCCAGTGTCCCAGAAACCAGCTCCCTATGTGCAAAAGTCCAGACCCTGCTCCTGGCCATACAGGAACATGCGAAGGCCACCTAGTATAACCTGGGCCATACAGGCTGTTTTTTCACCTGCTGGCTCCTGCCATGGAATCTTAGGTGGAAAATCATCAGCAGATATCCATGTTGGTGGCACTGCTCCAGAGCTCACCATGTATAGGTGATGCTCAGCATGACCTTTATGTCTTTGCACATTACTTGTAGGACCTGTGCAAGACTTCATTTACAAGTAGTGACATAACAAGGTTAACATGGACCTTTCTGCTGCAGACAGCCTCCCTCCCTTTCCCCCAAGGCCCATAGGCTGCCATTGAATACAACTAGCAGCACATACTTCAGATTCCATATTGAGCTTAACGCTTAAGCAGACTAAAACAAAAGGAAAAGAAAATATAGGTGGATTACTTATTTTTGTTATATCTGCTTTATGGTGTCCAATTTCTCATGCTCTGAAGACATGTAAATTAAGGCAGAGCATAGGTGTATTGATGGACAAAAGAGAACACAAAAACTACCTTGAAAGCTTGCAGATGGTGTTCATCCTGAACACCATCCTCTCTTTGAATGTCATTATAGTTGCTTCTTTGTTCTATTATATGAGTTCTCCGAAGGGCAAACAGCATTCTGTTGTGGCCGTCCAGTATGGAACACCTCTGACGGTCAAAAAGGGAGCTGAGAGGTCCATTCCTTCAGTCCTGTATCATGGGAAAAGTGGGAACGACAAGGATTTGGTGAGAGGAGCAGAAACAAGATGCATCAGAGACAGGACCACCTGGAAAGCAACGTGATGTGTTAATTCCTGCAGGTATTGGTGTCTTGGGAGCTTGCACAGGTTAACTTAAGCTGTGTTGGTGATGAAGTCCATCCCTAATCAAGCCAATAGTCCTCATGGCAACTTGCTATAGTCTTTATTTCAGAAATGCTCTTCTTCAAGGACTGGAAAACTTGGATTTCAGGAGGGTATCATTGTAACTGGTGCAGGGGCAGCCGTGCATAGGGTGATCTGCAAGAAGCTCAAATTAAGCAGTAACCTCACAGTGAGTGTGCATCAGTAGCCGACAGCTTCTCTTTAACAAGACTTTCCAGCTCTGGACTTAAAAAACATAATCCAAATATATGCAGTCATCATACTTTTGGGACCCTACACACCATCTCTGATGCTGGCTAACAGCAACGTGCTTAGCAGGAAACACAAGGCTGTGCAAGTCTCCCTGGGGCCCTTGCTGTATGNTAATCCAAATATATGCAGTCATCATACTTTTGGGACCCTACACACCATCTCTGATGCTGGCTAACAGCAACGTGCTTAGCAGGAAACACAAGGCTGTGCAAGTCTCCCTGGGGCCCTTGCTGTATGGGAAAAGCCTCTGTAGATCCACATCTCAGCTCTGCATGGCTCGTGCTTGCACAGGCTGCTGCTTTGTCTGCAAACAGATAAAGCTCACAACTGAAGCTCACAGCAGCTTCAAATCACTGCCTGAGCTTCCAGTAAACTAGAGAAGGTGTTTCCTTTCCCTGGGTGTTTAGGCTAAGGCCATAGCAGGTAGGCAGCAGGGTTAACACAGTCCCTCTCCTATCTGTAATGGCTATAAATCTCAGCCAACACCTTAGCCAAGTGAAGGTGGTCCATGCCACTGAGTATGTGGGAGGTAGAGTTTCAGGTACACTAATACATCAGCTAAAAAGGGTAAGGAGTCATTAGTGTTTGAGTTAAACTAAAGTGCTGGAGTGTTTTTCATTTATGAGCTGTTCCTTCCCTTACCTATTTTCCCCTAAATGTTTAAAATCTAAGTTCTTTTAAAAGAAGTTTTGCATAAAACCAGACTGAGAACATTGGAGCTGTTCAGCCTGGAGAAGAGAAGCTGCATGGAAACCTCAGAGCAGCTTCCAGTGTCTGAAGGGGGCTACAAGGATGCTGGAGAGGGACTCTTCATCAGAGGCTGTAGTGATAGGACAAGGGGTGATGGGTTCAAACTGACAGAGGAAAGTTTGAGATGAACTAAATGATCCTAAGGTTCTTTCCAACAGGGGAAGTTAGGTTAGATCTAAGGAAGTTCTTTACTGTGAGGGTGCTGAGGTGCTGGCACAGGATGCCCAGAGAAGCTGTGGCTGCTCCATCCCTGGCAGTGTTCAAGGCCAGGTTGGATGGGGATTGGGTGGCATGGTTCAGTGTGAGGTGTTCCTGCCCATGGTTGATCTTAAGGTCCTTTCCAACCCAAACCATTCTATGATTCTATAAACAGACTGTATACATGAGGAGAAGGGGTAGGATTGTATTTTGAACTACGTAACATATTGCTCATCTGATATCAAGGTGATAGTGGGATACAATGTGCCTGATGGTCTTAATAATTTGATTTGAGAATTCTTCTATTTTCTAGTTCAGGTGGCTGTCCTAGTTACATGAGCCACATATTGAAGATGCTAGCTTCAAAACCATTGTCAATGTATTTGAACCCTTTTTATTACCTGGACTTAAAACCAGTTTAAGTCCTTAGTAGAACTGCTTCCAACAAAACTTTTCCATAGAGCTAAGAAACTATCGAATTTCTTTTTCCAGGTCAAAACCTTGATGAATGTTGTGCAATGTAGAGAAAAGATTTTGAAGAAGCATATGTGTTTCCTTCCTTCTATTAAAAACTCCTGGCTAAGTCTCTTAAGCAGCCCTTAGGTGTATTTGTCCACTCTAGATGTAGGTACCTTTGGTGTCATGCATCTGTGTGACTGGCTCCTCTTCTTTAAACTATGGATGCTTTACACCTTTAGCTATTGATAACCATCCATCGTGGCTGGCAATGTAAGAGTAGGTAAAACACTGACATCTAGTGCCTAGAACAAAGCATCCAAACGTGCTCTGTGATTCTCAGGCCTCTAGGCTAGATGTTGCCTATGCACTAATATTATGGACTGGAGTATGTTATGGATATTAGTATCATGGTTTATCTCTGGATCAATGAAAGGAAGCTATTGGTTACAGTATGCAGCTGGTGAGACGGGGTGGGAGAGGAAGGCCTCTGTCTAGTAGGAGCTGGTTGCAATGGGACGCTGGAGTAGCGGTAGTCAAACACAAGGAAAAACAGATCTATGCATTACCTCTTATTGTTTTGAATGCATGAGGATTTTAAGAGGAATGTGTTAATATGTAGTAATATAGCACATTTAAATACAGAATATAAAAAAGGGGGAAGGTTTTTTCCCATGATTGTGAGTATGAACCTTACTGATCCAGATGGAAGGGGGTTGCAGGGTCAGGTTGCTCCTGAGACCTGTAGAGGTTAAGCTGTTAACCAAGAAATGGCTATAGTCTGTAAAGTGGCCATTGAGGGCCAGGTCTGAGAGCTGGAACCCTAACCTTAAGTGGATGGCTTTCTTGTCAAGTGAACCATTACAATGCCTTCCTTTCCTGATTCGCATGATGCTTTTTATTACCAGGCATCAGGAGGTCTTCAAATAGTTTTTAAATCAGGGCTGCCTACTGTTTTTTTAACTAGCATTTTAATATCGTTACTATTTAATGGGCATTTCAAGGCCATTGTGGAAATGGCAGAAGTAATCTCTGGTTGGCTTTGGTACCACGTCATGCCTTTACTCTCTTTTCCCTTATCTTTATGCTTAATGTGGTAGTTCTTTGCAGTCTGCAAGATGAATGGTGCAGACATGCACAGCTCAGTCCACCAAGGGAGCACAGAAATGCAGAGGGGTTTGCAAGGCCTTTTCCTGTAGCTCAGACTTCAGTGGCTAAACTACCTAAAACCACAAGTTCTTCTGCCCCTGCAAACCCCCACATCATAAAAGAACATTTGAAATCCACATTAAATTGTACTGACCTCAATGTCTTTAAACACAAAGAACACAGACAGACAAAAGCTGTTCCATGTGCTGAAGCCATTAAGGCAAACATGATATCATGTGTTATTTCTACAGGCAACTCTGGTGTTTCCAGGTCCAATAATGAACGAAGACAAATGGCTTTGGTGGAGATGCTTGCCTATAATGGGTTTATTGGGCTTCTCAGAGGCCCTTACCTTGCTCATGCTGTATGGTGCTGATAAGCTGACAGAAGGAGAAAGGCAAGCCTGGAGCATGTGCTGGGAGCCACACTGAATTGGCCATATATAAACCATATATATATATACACACACACATACCAATAGTTACCTATACTTATTGCTCCAGAGGAGGTAGCCAAGTCTTTTAAATCAGCTGGGAAACCAGCTCAACAGCCTGGAATAATTATAGAGCATTTCTTGCTCATTTTCTATATAATCCATTAAGTATATCCTTGATTTATCTTCCTATTTCTGCTATATCATTTGCGGTTTCCAGTCTAAAGAAGTATATTTAAGGGATTAGGCAGCAGCAGACTGATGAGATTTGGTATCTGGAATCTAAGCTCAGGAGCAAGGATTTCTTTCAGTCTGCCACAAATAATACATTTTGTATTTATTTTGCATCTCTTTTTGTCTTCTTGTTGTCCAAATACTTCTGTTCTGGCTATTAAAATACAGGAATGACAGAAACCTTCCGTGTCAGCCAACCTTTTAGGAGCCCTGAAGTCATATCTGAGTTACTGAAGCTTAATAGCTTGGGGTAGAAGTAGTTACTTTCATACGGGAAGCACTTACTTCCCGTAACATCTTTCCCTATCAAGAATTTTGTTGTAACCCTTGATTCAGAGTTATTCCACTGGCATTATAAACTGCAGTGTAACATCTTATACTCTCACCTTATAATGGAGAAACCTTTATGTTATGACTTAGATGATACATTCATAACCTACACCAAAAATGAAGATGAATATAATGGAAGTAGATTGCTAACATGTGGAGGTGGCATTTCAGCCCAGAATCTGTTGGGGTTTTATACACTATATCTGAGAACATGAAACAAATGAGCCAGATTTTTGTCATGCCAAAAAGAGGAGCCAAACACGATTATCTCCACTGGTGTTTCACCTGTTTTCCATCAATAGAAATGGTGTCAGCAAACCTCAGATTTGCTTTTGGCTTCACTGTTGGTTCTTCAGTCAGTTTTCATTTGACATAGTTGCTGTTGGTTTTCCTTATGTCATTTCTTTAGATAAAAAGCCCAAAGTTGAATTTCATTCTGTTATGAGACTGGTAGTCCCTAGTTTAAAGTCTGCATTTTCTTTTTCCCTCTCCTCTCCTCTCCTCTCCTCTCCTTTGCTCTCCTCTCCTCTCTTCTCCCATCTCCTCTCCTCTTCTCTCCTTTCCTCTCCCATCTCCTCTCCTCTCCTCTCCTTTCCCTTCTCCTTCCCTCCCCTGAGCTCTTCAGACTCAAAGCAGCTTCTGTCTTTCTCAGCTACAGCCTGAATTGCCTTTTCTTTACCTTCCCCACCCCTTTCTTTTTTAATAGCAGCAGTCTATTATTAGTCTATTCTTATTATATAGCCTATTATTATTAGTGCTAGTCTATTCTTTATTAATAGCAGCAGCAAATAACATGGGTATTTGCTTACCAAACCCATTTCCTAATGCCCATCAGCAGAGACAGGTTTCTGACACATGTGGTGGTTCTGCTGATTGTATTTCAATTGACCCTTGTAATTGGTGAGCATCAAGTGGCAGTGAAGCTTCAGCATTAAACTGTAACTTCTCTCATTTGGGGTCTTAATTGTGCTTTGAGATGTTCGATGGCTTGGCTGACCTTCTGCTGGGTTAGCTGAAGACTCAGATTGATTTGCCAGGAGAGAACCCGCTGAGGAAACCTTGGAGCACAGCACTCCATTGGTTTCCATTAGCATGCTCTGGTGTCTCTTGGTCTAGAAATGCCTCTGAGCTTTATATGGATCTATACAAATCTATATAAATCCATTCATATAGATCTATATGAATGGAGCTGTAGGAAAAAGAAGACTCTGGGAATGCCAAGTATTTTACAAAGAGTAGGCAAAGTGTATCAAGTCAAAGAGCTTGGGATTGGATGCTGTAATTCCTTCTTGTATTTCTAAAGCACTGCTGAACCTTCCTTTCCCAGTGGAAATCTCCTAGGGGTGCAGCAAATTTCCCCTGCTAGTGGGAAAGTCCAGCATTGCCATTTTTCCTTTAGGTCCAATTCATCACTGTGCAGAAGATACATATAACATACATACAATAATTGCAGATACCACATGTATGGACCCTTACCTGGACCCTATGAATGCTCTCCATTTCCATGCTGGTCTTACGGCTCTGGGCTGACATTTGTTCTGCTGGTCCCCATGGAGCTCAGCACTGTGTCCTGAGCCACCTAACAAGGGGATGCAGCCCCTTGTTCCTGAGTAATTAGATTGACAGACACAAGACATCAGAAACTTTGCCTGGCTGTGCTTGTGCAGGAGGCAAAGGGCAACACCAAGCCAGGAGACAAGCAGCAGGGCAGGCAGCTAAATTCAACCTGAGGGATGATATGGGGCAGCACAACTAATGAGGGGCTCTCATTTGAGGGGGCTGCAGTACCTGTGCATCACTAGGGGCAGGGAGACACTCAATCCACTGGGATGTGGCTGTTCAAGCCTCCATTCACGAAGGTAGAAGGGAATTTGATGCCTGAAAACAAATCCTCTGAAGGCCTGCAGTAAAGATGCACAGGCTCATCCAAGACTAGCTGCATGCCCAGGCTGTAGGTAGTGCCTGTATTCCCATTGGACTGCTGAGCTCTCTTGTTAGCAGGACCCATGGGCTCTGGATCAGACAAAGGGCAGGAGGATAGAGTGAAAAGAAAGGATGTCTTCTTTCCAGCCCACAAGAGAAGGGAAAACCTTGTAGTGCTGGGAATGATGTTGGCAGCCAGGGATGTGGCTCATTTTGGCAGATGATGAAATTACCTATTATTAGCCTTGATGTGCATGATGGTGCTCCTGAATAAGTCCCACTCCCAGCAACAGCATCCTCATGCATTTAGAAGTCCCGTCCCTTTGGCTGATACCTTGTCAAATATTTGCCTCCTGCAATAATGTTTTCTCTTATATTTATAACCCCGGAGCTCTCAAAAGACATACTAAGATGAATAGAGCTGATTACCTTACTTTCATCCTTCAGAGCATTGGGTTAACCCCAGCCATTGAATAATTGCACCTGCAAAATAGATTTTATTGGAAGGAACAAGAGTGGGAGGACTCTGCAAATGGCAGAGATCAAGATTGGTTGCCTCTGTAAGACTGATTCAGGCCTCTTTGACACTATGTCATTAGCTGATGTCAGTGACTAATTTGTGAAGCATATACACAGTAATGGACTATTTATCGTACATAGTTTAGCCCATCATCTATTTACTTTCCACTGTGAGAGCATCACACAGAGATGTTTCTGTGGTGAGTTTTTAGTTGCATCTTGCACTCCCTGTATCTGGCAAAAGTCCCTGAGGTGCGCACAGGGAGTTATTTGCTTGAAAAGTGAATCCAGGAATTGCTTATACAGAGGGGAGCTGCAAGACAGAGTTCAGGGGCACAGCTACTGCTGGGGATGCAAGCATTTGATTGCCAGCTCAGGTAGGTTGAAAACACACTGTTGGGTATTGACAAGACTGATATGCTTGGGCTAAAGTAATGTGCATGAGCTGGTGGGAATGAGACTCAGCAGAGAGCAACCCTTTGTGGCACAGCCAAGGACCACCCTGTGGTCAGTGTTGGGGAGAAGTCATATGGAGGGAGAAGGATGGGCAATGCCATGGAGGCCTCTTAACCCTTCTTGGATGCAGGGTGAAGGGGCAGGGAGACCATGGACTGTGCTACTTTGGGGTTTTTACCCCCCTCCCAACTGTGTCTGCTGCTGACACCCTGAGCCATCCTTCAGGGGCCTGGGACAGGACCCAGCTTGGCTTTCCCAGGCATCCACAGGTAAATCCTGCTGTCCTGTCACTATCCAGGACACCCGATCCAGGCAAACATCTCCTCTACCCGACTGATGTTACCAAGGGAAGTTTCCCCATGTTAAGAAGACAAATTGCCTCTCTTCTGTTTGCCTGGCAAGGTGAAAGCAAGGAGGACGTGCGACAGCAGCAGTTGATGGGGTTTGGTTTTGGGGGTGTGTAAACCCAGGCAGAAGGTGGCATTGCTCAGTTTGATGTGGAAGCAGGGTGCTGGACCATGCCAGGCATCAGTGGCTCAGCTTTCCCCTTGGTTTCAGCTCCCCCATGTCATTGATGAGGTATCAAACCCACCCATCCCACTTTCAGCCTATGTAATGGGATGCACCCTCCAGAGATGCTAGAGCTATAAGGGGTATAAAGAAAGGCTCTTTGGCAGGGGATGCCTGTATGCTCCCATGGATGTTACGTTTCGGCAGCAGAGGAGCCGTGAGAGGGCAGTGTTGCACTGCAGGAGCGTTTTAACTGGGTGTTTGCAGTGTCGAGCCGCGATAGACTCCCTGTTGCAAAAGGTTCTGGGAGCACCCGGGCCTTCCAGCGGCACTTATAGAGCACCTGAGGGTGATGGGTGACTGTATCAGGTGAACATGCTCAGGTTCAGTGGGCAGATGCCCTGGAAGTGTTCACACACCGTGTAGACAAGGCTGTCAGTGCCATGGGTTAGTGGTGACCTTGGCAGTGCTGGGGAATGGTTGGACTTGATGAGCTTCAAGCTCTTTTCCAGCCTGGCTCATTCTATGATGTTATTCCCCAGCCAGGATGCCCACAAGGCCCTACCATATCCCATGCAAACAGATGCAAACTACTGTGCCTGAGCACACACGGTGGTGAGCTGCCCTCACCTTTACCTGGTGCTGTAGGACAGATGGATCCACATTCCAGCAGAGCACTCCCAGATAATTACCTTTCCTTTGTGAAATAAAGGTGTATATGGCATCTCAAGATGGGAAAACGGGAGTTCCAGGCATTCTGCCTCTCTTTCACAAGGTCAAGCAATGAGAAGATGATGGGTTTTCTTCTGCTAAGCCACCGCCTCATTTTCATTCCTACTCTGTAGGAATCTCATTCTACCCCTACTCTGTATGACAAGAGTGGGAGGGGAAGGCAATGTTTTGAGGGACCAGTTCTCTTCTTGCAGTTGATGGATGCGCACCAAGTGGGGTGGAAAGACAAGTCTTGCCAAGCCAAACAGTATGATCATCTCTCTGTCCTCACATAGGCTAAGGGGATCTTTAATGTTCCAGCCAACCTTTAATTTCACTGCAGTTGTGTGCATTGTGGAGGCATTCCTTAGTATGTCCAAAACTTGAACTAAACAGCCCCAGCAATTAGTAGATCAAGAGTTATTCTTTATCTGAAGCATACTGTGCTGTAGGCCACCTTTTCTGCTATGCTTGTCAGGCTAAGTAAAGCAAATGACCAATGACCAGCAGAAGATGACTTCTTATTTTTCCCCTTGGGCTCCCTTAGGTTCAAGTTTTGAGAGGATAAGGATTATCTCTGGGACTGAGTCTTTTGAATTGATTGATGCCCTGCAGGCATCAATCCCCTAGCACCCTCAGCTAAAACAAACACCCACCCAAAATATGATGGAGGGAATATCTGTCTACCTCTCTCAGTGATGCTAAAGTGATGCTTCAGTGGGAAAGGGGCTCAAACCCTGGGCAGGTTTTCCAGAGTACTTAAAAGGAACGTGGTGGCATCAGAAATGCTATTTGCTTCATGTGCCTGTGGCTTTAAGCATGGAGATCAACAGAAGTGAATATATAGCATTTATCTTTATGCCTGAGCCTGTGAAGAGACGATGGTTTGGTTTAATGACTCTGTTTTCATTGAAATCCATCTTTGTTGGGTATCTCGGGGTTTACAGTGACTGATACCTTTCCGCGGCGCATCTCTCTATCAACAGAGAGAAGTATATTTACAGGGCAACATTTTTCACCTGCTTGTCAGCGTGTCAAGCACCAACAAAACACACAATCCGCTTCTGAATCCCACAGCTAATCATGCATTCATTCATTCATTCATTCATTCCTTTCAACATCACATGGTGTCAGCAATGGTGTGGGAGATCTGATGACACCGCCATGCGTCTGCATGCCTATGGAGAGACAAGATGTTCAGAGCATCTACTTAGGTGCCACCACTTAAGAGGGGAACCTTTCTTGCCATGTTTGGTGTCTCTTTTTCCTGCAGTTAACTGCAGATACACTTTAAAAAGGGGAGGGAGGAGGTAGCTGGCCATGAACAAGTTGGTTCAGTGTTGACAACAGCGCTTTTTGGCATGGCAGGAGGCATCATCTACTTCCTGTTCCACATCAGAACAGCCTTTCAATTCACATCTTTTGCACACAGTGGCAGCAAAGGTTCCCCTAGGTATTACAAGCCTTGTGTTTGATTTCTGAGGGGGTTATATCCATAATAAAGGAGGAAAGGGAAAAAGGACACTAGGGGATAAGCCATGAGAATTAAGATGGGCAGACAGGGTTCTACAACTCACATAGGTAAAAACTGTGCCTGGCAGACTTCAGCTGTGTTAAAGGTCTCCTCATTTTGGCTGTGTTTCTCCAACCCCTACAAAAATGGGAAAAGAAAGAAATTGCATTTTTCATAACAGCACTACAGTGATCCTGTTATTAAAAACAGAGGGAAAAGATATATTGGCAAGTCAAAACAGTTGCAGCCATGGAGTTTTCAATAATCCAGTGAGTCACTACATCCCAACAGCCTTTCATTCACTTCTCCCTGTGTTTCAGATGCAATTGTTTATTAGAACTTCTGTGCATTATTTAAAAGAATAGAAAAAGGGGAATTGTAGCTCTTTATTTCACAGACTGCTGCAATAAAACCTCAGATTATTCACATTCAGCAAGTGCCTTGTGTAAGGCAGCAAACACAGCTATCTTTTTTAATCTTAATACTGCAAGATACTTACTGGCTTTTCCATCTCATTCATAGTCACCAGTAAGTAGGATGTTTACAAGCCATTGCTACAGGGAAGAGAAATATTACATGAAAACTTGATGCAGCCAATGGCTAGAATTGTAATGAAAGACCTAAGTGGAAGGCAAACATTAGCTTAATGTCATTCCTTAAATGTAACTCTTGAAAAGTGATGCATAATAGCTGCAAAGGGGATCTGGACTCCACATCTTCACCCATGTCAAGGTGCGGAATAGCAGCGTAGCTAGATGCATTGCTGGAATGCACACGGGAGCTGCTAGAAGAGACAAGCACAAATATTTGAGGTATTTCACTATTTTTCAATCACAAACAGAGTGAGCTTGGGTTTTTTCTCCTTTCAATTCAGGAAATTGGATGGTTTTACAATAAAAGGAGGCTGCCTGAAAGCAGAGCAGAGCTTGACAGGGATTTCTTTTGCTGTTTCACTGTGTTCTCTAGCATGTAAATATTGTTTGGGGATTCTTTTGGGTTTGTTTCATTGTTTTACCTCAGATGCTTGCCAAGCAAATTGAACAGAATTAGCCAGGGGATGAACATTTAATCTTGAATTCTGAGTCTTCATTAAATCCTAATTTAAACCTCAGGAGAAAGGCATGCAACTGTTCCCTCTCCTAAGGATGGATGCGGTTTGAGGTGGGTTTTTATACCAAAGAGGAAGACTACTCAAATGAGGAAACCTGAAGTGACCACAGTAAGCGGTCGAGTGGTTGTATCATGTGGGACAAGGTCTGGATTTGAATCACCTCTTGTGTGATCAAAGCAGGCTGATGAGGAAATAAAGAGGGTGATATGGGAGGGCTGGAAGGTTGGATGGGTTGAAAGGCAGGGGTTTTCCCTTCCTACAAGGGCCACTCCAAATCGGGATGGAGTGGTTTGGGGTTGTTTGTTTTTCCCTTGGGAAATCTCCCAACAACAGCATTGTTGGTTTAACCTAAGGAAGGATAAAAGCTTCTGAATTTGGATAATTCAGTCAATCTATTGAGATAAAATAAACTACTACTGTGGGACTTGAGATAAGCTTCTGAACTAGAGAAGGTGGGGAGGAAAAACATGGAGAGAGAAAGGTTCATTATAAAGGACTTTATATTTCCTCATGCATGTTCTTCTATGAGCTGGGAAGTTGCGAGGAAACATGAAGGGGCTGTGATTCCTCCCATGCTTTCCATTCTGCTTTTTCAGTGCCATCAAGCAGTGTCTCTCTGAGGAACACACACATGAAATAAGGCCCACAATGCAGCAGAATTAATTCCTGTGACTGTTCATGCCAAATCTGTTCTCCTCTTCAGTGTTGTCAGGGTGCTGGGACCTTTGTCATAACTTGAAGCGGCACCTCTTTTTCTGCTTCTGGACTGCCAAAGAGCCAAAGAAGCAGTAGCAGAGGTTAACAATAAATCAGAAAATAACATTTTAAATCAAATCAGATTTATATAGTACCTTGGACTTGCTGGGAGTTTATTTTTCTAGTGCATCTCTTAGAAAGGAAGAAAAAGCAGTGCAAGAAGAGAGCATTCCCCTCGCGAATGGCTGGATTCCAGGGAAGAAAGCAAAGGAAAAAGAAGGCAAAAAAGGGGAAATTTGGGCGGAGATTTGCACGGCTGCCTGCAAACAAGGCGACCCGCTGGCCTGCTGCCTGCTCCTGGCCTGCCAGCGGAAGTGCTGCCCTTGCCTTGGCAGCAGTGCCTTAAGCCCTGCTTGGCTTTGTGCTGTGCTTCCCGGTGTGCAATGGTGGTGGGAGGAGGTGGGTGCCCTGTGTGTGAAAGCATATGTGTGTGAGGTGCCTGCCAAGCAGCAGGTACCAATACCTCAGCATTGGTCAGCACAGCCCCTTCCCCTCTGCTTTTGCCTCTTGGACAAGTGGTTTCATCAGCCATACTTATAACAAGCCAGGGTTTAAATCACCTTTGGTGCAGTTTGTGAAGGTATTGAGTGCTTCCCTTACATTGATAGCTTTGTGACTTCTCCAGCTATATGGAAAATTAAGGACTAATAGAACTATTAAACATAAGAACAACTTGAAAGAATCTGACTGGTGCAGTCATTCCTACTGATAAAGTCAGTATAAACCCCCACTCAGCCACTTATAAGCTAAAAGTGACCAAACAGAGGATCCCAGACTGGTTTGGGTTTGAAAGGACCTGAAGATCAAGTCCCATGGGCAGGGACACCTTCCACTAGAGCAGGTTGCTCCAAGCCCTTTCCAAACTGGCCTTGGACACTGCCAGGGATGGGAGAGCCACAGCTTCTCTGGGCACCCTGTGCCAGAACCTACAGGGAAAAACTTAGGCTATAAATAAGATATATATAAATAACAGTGATTTTTGGAAGCTGGTTTTGATAATGAGGCTCTATTTGTAAGGTATTTGGAGCGAATAAAGCTATCGTAGTCCTGGGAGTGCCCTTCTTGAGCACAATGGGGAGCTGTTCTCAGAGGGATTGCTATAGAAACAATGAATTATTGGGCAAATGGGACCATCCAGCAAATTGTTCCAGGCTGGGGATTATGTGCCGATAACATGGTGGAGTTCATTTTCTCTATTTTGCTACAAGGAGAGCTTGCATCACTTATAGAAAGATAAAGAGGCAGGTGAGCTGGAGTGTCTATTATTTATAGACACATTCTGTGCTGTGCAAATGAATCTTCCATTGGAAAACTTTGTATAAGAAAAAGGCATCAGAAACTGCTTCATAATAGTGACTGGGAGCTTCCTTTGGGGAATGGGGGAAAATCCTTTAAGCACCCTGAAGATGTTCCAGATGCAACCCTGAATGTGTTACAAGCAGTGCGGTGCTTTGACCCTGGAGGAGAAATCCCAGCTCTGCTCTTGTCAGTCTATAGCACCAGGCTTGCTAAATGCTGACCCATAGGTTGTATTGCCTTCAGTCATCTTGCAAAACTGGGTCCCCCATGAGCAAATGCAAACGTTGTTAGTATGTTGATGTGCTGGCTTTGTATAGCTTGAGAGTGATGTATCAGGACCAGACTGAAGTATGATGAATCACCAACAAGGAGAAACTCTTCTGATATCAAGCAGGTGACCTCTACATTGTCTTTACTGCTTTCTGCTCAACGTCAGTTGGGAAGAGGTTCTTTTGTCTCTTTTATCCTCTTTTTAGGATCATGAAGAAGGTAGGGGAGAGGTGGGAAGAAAAGATGAGAGAGGTCAAGGGAAAAGGATGTAATATATGATTCTCATAGGAGGAAAACACAAACACACCCAATTTGCATGTGGAGAAGGGGATACCAAATGCTGGGTCTCCTACTGAGCTGAGAACCAGACTACTTTAAGAGGAGCTGTGAAATGTGAGGCAGGCGTTTGGAAAGGCAGGTTACCAAGCATATGGATAGACACAGGGGACCACAAAAAAAAAAAACCCAAATAAATATGATGCCTTAGTTCAGAGGGAACCTTGTAGACCTGGTTTAGGTCTCCTTAAATTTGGAGTGCACTTAAATCCTTTTGCTATGACTGAGACACAAACACTGCTAGAACCAGGCACGATCTAAGATGCTTTCTTGAGATCAGTTGCTCATAACTGTAACACAGTTATGAAGCCTGTGTTACATTGGCTACCTGTTCCTTCTGAAACTTAGTTTTAATATGATCTGATTGGCTGGCCTCTTCCAGGTTCCCAGAATACCCTTCTTTGCGCTCCAAGGGAATTCTTGTTACTCCCCAAACAATAATTCTGAGGATATAAAAGAAGACAAACTAGTGCATTGCACCGTGCTACAATAGGCCCACTGTTGATGCTGGATTAACTGGCCCGGTGAATGGCTGAGCTCACATCTCACAGGCTGCTCGGAGCTCTCCTCTGCTCTGCCTCTGGGGTTATGATATCATCTCTCAAGTCCTGCAAACACAGCTGAGCTCCACACTGCTCCCATTGTAGAACCCACTCCTCTAAACATGGAGCTGGGGACCGCAGCCAAGCAGCAGAGCATCTTCTCTGCAGGAGGGGGGGGGAATGCCTCCATGCCACTCTCTTTCTCCCCACAGATGTTCACCACTGTTACCCACAAAGGCAACACACTTCCAAAGCACAGCTCACATGGGAACGTGCACATAGATCCTGTATTTATTATCCTGTTTGTCCATGCATGAAGGGAAAAGCTTGCACCTATAAAAAATCCTCCACATACAACAGCCTCAGCATCAGGTTGAGGTGGCCTGGTTGGCATTTCTAAGGGTCCCAGCTGAAAATTCATCTTCTTCTTGCACAAGTTTTCCTCTTGCAATAGCTTTTGGCTGCTCATCACATACAAGGCAAGGCTCTGCTGGTAGACGATGGAGTACCTGAGTTAGTATTTCTCTCATGTGATGTGTTTCAGGGCTGCTCACAATGATTTGCTGACCCTGCCTATGCAGGGATGCTCGCTTCCAGCTTCATGTGCTCCGGCACGTGTTGCCTAATGACCAGGGCTTCTCATTCAGCATGGCTGACAAGGAGCATCTCTGTCACCACAGCTGACACACGCTTGCTTTGTTAAATGACACAAGATGCTGCTGTGCAAGGCACAGGTTCTCCCATGCTTTCAGCTAAACAATTTACTACTGTGATGTATATCTCTTCTCCTCTAGCCCAGCAAGCAGGAGTAACCCAGAGCTTGTTATACACGTGCCAGCTTGGCCAGCTCTGTTCCACTTGACATTGCAAGAAGCAGTGAAAACAAAGTCATGCTTTGACCTAAAGCCTTACACTTATGATTCAAAGTTACTCTGTGTGACATCTCAGGAGGTGTTTGCACTCCCAAACTGCCTGCTGAGGTTTAGCCCAGTGTGGCATTGGTTGCTCTGCTACATTGAAGTTTCTACAACCCTCCTGCCTCTGCACCAGCCATGGCATCAGGAAACCCAGAGGTCTGGAAAGCATGTCTGTGGCCACAAACCGCAGTATTTTCTGCAACTCAAATGCTCATCAGTGACTGGGAAGATAACCAAAGAGTTGGGGGAGGAGAAGAGGAAACCACACTTGGCCCCAGGGAAACCACAAACCCAATTTCACACGGAAGGCAATTGGGCAGGCACTCATTTGGTTAGGGTGGCTGCGCTGCTGTGTAAAACATGACCTTTTAATGAGCTCGAATTTAGATCTGGGCATTGGAAACGAGTTTCTGCACTGGCAAAGGGAAAGCACCAGCGATAAATTACCGCCAGGAGAGGGGAGCAGGGGTGAAGCAGCCGCTGAAACCAGCTCTGTGCACACCCAAGTGCTGCTCTCCATGCCAGCAGGTTCAGCCTCCCTCCCTGCCGCAGCATCCTTGGATTGGCAGCACTGATGCGGGTGGATGGTCCCATGCCCGCCCCCTGGTGCTGCTCTCCCCCAGTTATTCCACAAGGAGATATAAAACTCCCTGAGTTGGACGTTCACGGCTGCACTCCCTGCGAGGGGAAGCAGTAAAAGGCTGATTTATGCTTTGAACCACAAAAGCCTTTAATCGCTCCTGGTGTTTCTTCAGTGTAACTGTCTTGCTCTTAAATGTCTGATCCTTTTCTAACAGTCCTGCAGAAGCGGCGGAGCTCTCCATGGGTTAAAGGTGCTGTTTTCCAACAGAATCCAGACGTTCACCAGCTCCCCAAATCCCTGCTTGCTATTATAGGCACTCCTCCTTTTCCTCTTGGAGAGGGAAGGAAGGCAGCAGCAAGCTGACTGCACTCAGCACGGTCCAGCAGCTCTCACAGCTTCCTGGGGTTGTCAGTGGGTTATTCCATCACTCAGAGTATTCCATCACTCAGAGTATTCCCTGAGTCATGGGAACTGCTGCTCCTTCAGGGGGATTAAAAACCACCAACCCAGGCTGCTCTGACTGGAAAGGGGATTTAGGAGTTTGACTCCAGGCATATATGTTTAAAGATATTGCCCAATTATGTCTTCATTTTTATTAATTACCATTAGTCATTTACGGCCCCTTTTTAATTGAATGTCTCAAGAAAAATGTTATTTAGAAGATCTATATATAAAAGCCATTTCATGAACAATTAGCAAAAGCTACAGCTGTGCCACGAAACAGAAATACCTGGGGAGGGGGAAGAGATATTCCAAATCAACTTGAGTTGTCAGATGGACAGGAAGCCAGCCAAGATGAAAGGGTAATGCTGGAGAGGGGCAATTTGGGCAGGGGAAAGGATACAGCATGGCAACGCAGGGTTCATCATCAGGCTTGCTGTTAATTACTGGCTTTATTAATGATGTAGAAGCAATGGGAAATGCTGCTTTAATCACACTGGAAAAGGACACTATGTTGGGAAGAACTGAAACTAGCAGTGAGAGCAGAAGAAAGAGCAGCAAGAGATGCAGGGAAGCTGCAGGGAGGGCTGAGGGGTATAGCAGAGGGATTCTATTTGATTTAGGCTTTGAGGGATAAAACCACACCAATAGAATGTGGATGGGGAGAGAGCTGATGAGAGCTCAGACAGGAGGTTCTGGTCTGGAGCAGGCACATAAGGGGACCCTTCCTATCACCTTCACGGGAAGGATGGAGGCTTGCTTATGGTATCAGACAGGCAGGGGCCCTGCAGAACCAGATTGGTCGCCTCAGGAGGGGTGGCTGATTTCAGAAGTCACTACTCCCTGCTCACTACTCGGCCTGCCTACTCCTGCTTTATAGAGCGCAGCATCTTCTAGTGTGTTTGGAAGAAACCTGTTAATGCTGCAAGAGTTAACAACACATGGATTTGCCTGCTGTGCAGCCCAACTGAAGAAAGAGGGGGGAAAACATGAACCCTAAGTCAAGTTACATTTATAACTCATGTTTAATGATAACCTATAGAAACCATAAGATAAAAGGAAGGGAGTGAGCTGATGTGAGCTGTCAGCGAGGAAACCCTCTGCCCACCGGATGCCACTGTTGCTCAACATTAAATCACATGGAGAAAACTCCTGTGGCAAGAGCATAGTTGGTGCTTAAGAACACCTAGTGCTTCAGCCATACAAATGCTGGCTCTTTCAGCAACACAAATGCAACTTATTCAGTGGCGGAGTTAAATCTTTTTGCAACTCCTCATTCCTGGATGTAAGCAAAGGTGGCAAAGCCAAGGACAAAGGACTCTGCAAAACTCTACTTTTACTAAGCGGCCCCTAAAAAAGCCCAACGGGAGTTTTATTGCCCAGCTCCTTGCACTGACAGTGTCATTAACCATTGGCTAATAGTGCCGAGTCAGAACAAACCCAGTGTCACGGCTCTGTGCTATTGGAAAGCATCCTTCATCCTGGCAAAAGACCTCGAGGTGAGAATGTTTTGCATGAAAAGCCACTGGCATAAGAGCTGAGGCTCTCGGCTCTGCATTGCAGGCAGTGTGGTGCTCACCGTGCTTCCACACCACAAATAAACCTACAATTTCTCAGCTGGGTGCCTTTGGAAGCAACATGTTAATATGCTTATAAGGGAAGAGAAGCCCAGACAAGGTTCAAATAGAGAGCTCATGTAATAAATAAACATGAGGTCAGTATGGGAACAGCAATAATTGCTTTGTATGACAAGATTTGCATAGCAAACATTTGTGATTAATGTACAGCCAACGTTAGGTAAGGAGCCTCCGCTATCGTCGCTCCATCTGCACCTTCCAGTCTTGAAGGTACGGCAGCTAGAGCCAGAGCAATTAGTCACTGTTTACTGAGAGGCAGATAGGGCAAAAATTCTCTGGTTCAATATTTGAGCGAGTTTTGTCTCACAGCCTCCCATTGGAGCCATCCCTGCAAAAGGAAGGAATTACGCTTCTTTCCTAGGGGTGGCAATGGGGGATGATTCGCATTGCTGCTAAACCCGCTGGCAAGGACAAGGGCTGCCTGCCGGCTGGCCTCACCCAAGTGATGCTCTCATGGGATACCCTAAGGAAGGTGCTGAACTCTCCACGTGTTAGGGCTCTGCTTCCTCACTGTCTCTTCGTTCTCCTGTCGGGTGGAATTGCCACTTTGCCACCGCTTGATGTACGCAGCGAGAAGCAGCAGTAAAACCCCCTTTTTTACAGCTTCCTTTTTGCAAAGCCCAGGTAACTCTCTTCAGCTAAAACTTTTGGCCCTTCAGATAAATAGCTGTAATTCAACCTGTAATACTGTCCTGATCTGGGGATATCTTGTTCGGTTTCTAAAGACAAGCAAGCCTCCAGCTTCACTGCAAAATAGGCAGTTTGGTGGGAGGGGATGAGATTGAGCTGGGAAAACTCTTTGGTTGGAGCCAGCTGGAGGGGAGATGCTTCAGTGCTGCTCTCTTCCACTAAATCCGCTCTAGGTGCAGGGTCGCTGGGAAGAGGAGTGCTCCAGGAAGCATCCTGTAGACCAGATAAAGGGGTAAGGAGAGCTCCTTCATGTTGAGATCCACAAAGGCTGAGGTGAGAAGGCAGCAAAAACTTAGCGCATATATTGCAGGGAAAGAAGAAAGAAAGATGTCTTGCACAGTTGCAGAGCTCAGTTCAGCTCTGACAGGGGCTCTGAAGATGCCAATCAACTTGTCAAGAGAGATTAATCATTGGATCATGGAGTGGTTTGGGTTGGAAGGGACCTTAAAGCTCATGCAGTTATAACCCCCTGCCACAGGCAGGGACCCCTTCCACTCCAAGCCCCTGTGTCCAACCTGGCCTTGAACACTGCCAGGGATGGGGCTGCCGCAGCTTCTCTGGGCACCCTGTGCCAGCGCCTCAGCACCCTCACAGGGAAGAATTCCTTCCTATTATCTAATCTAAATCTTCCCCTCTGTCAGTTTAAAGCCATTCGCCTTTGTCCTGTCACTACAGGCAAATGTCAAATGGCAGACACTGTCTCAAAGCTGTGTTGAGATACTGAGATTTGCAGTTGCTACCTTGCCTTCCCAAAATGCCATCCCCTGGATGTTAGGGAGGATGTCTGTGTCAGCATCTCACCCCTGTGCCAGGGTGGGGGACAGCGAGGGGGATGCTGCAGCAGCACAGCTGGTGCTCACAGGACCCCTGCACTGTAACTGCCCACATCTGGGTGCATCTAGAAGGTGCCAAGGGGCTGGCAGGGGCCATCAAGATGGTGGCTACTGAACACACGGGTGAGAGATGTCCATCAGGACTCGGTATCAGGGCCAGTGTTGTTTAATATCCTCATGGAGCACCTGGACAAGGCGATTGCAGACGCACACACAGGGCTGGCCTTGGCACCGCTGTGGTAATGCTTGGACTGGATGGGCTTAAAGGTCTTTCCCACCCTGATTCCCCAAGATGGCACCTTCGTGCCCCACAGCTCTGAAGGCAGGCCGGAAACCCCCTCGCCCCCCTCAGCACAGCGGTGACAGACCTCCGCGCTGCCATCACCCTTTTCCTTGTCACCCTTAACGCCTTGCCCCGCCGGAACGCACCAGGGGCTGGGTTGGGCCCGAGATGGCGGCGATCGCCTCAGACCCCTTCCTCCGCCATTCGGCTGTGGCGTCCCTTCCCTCCCTTGGCTCTATCACGAGCTCTGTCTCTTCCCCTTCCCAAGGGAAGGGGCCCGCCCGCTGCCGACGGCCGGGAACGGGAACACTGAAGGGAAACGGGGCAAACTTTCCCAGTTTGGGAAAACGGGAGGAGGGAGAAGGGCGCGCGCACCTGCCCCTCGTTAGCGAAGGGAAAGGGGCGGGGGGGGGG